>WMED01012112.1:0-14948 GCA_019650415.1 Pipa parva
GGACTTCCCACAGCTCCTTGAGCCTGTCTCACAATATTGTGTATTGGAGTACGTCCGACTTATGTAGGATTACTGTCCCAAAAAATATTCGTTTTGGATGTTCTACTTATCACTTCTTGAGGATCCACTAAATTCACTTCTTCATCATCAGAAGAATCACTGGATGAGGATGTTTGATTAGCTGGTGGCAGATATTCTTCATCAGACAAAGATAGTTCACTTTCATCATCGCTTTGAAACATAATCGCTTCAATCTCTTGGTCAGTCAGACACTTGGAGGAAGACTGTGCCATTGCTGACTAGATGTTACACTTTTGTAGAAAATGAAACAGATTTCCTCTCAACAACTTATTTTATCACAGGTCCTTCAGCAATTAGCTCACAGTGTATACTGTCCTCAGTACTCTATACACAGCTCATTACTGCGTTCAGAGGACCTGAGGGGATGTCATGGCCTTATCACTCCCTCCAAAAATCACATGACATCCTCACATGTTATTATCCACACCCTGGCCCCTCCACCAGCATTACTGAGTACAAATAAAGTAACTTGAAACACAATCACTTCTGAGAACATGATAAAAACAGCGGGGGCCTAAAAGGCCCCCAATTCGTACAGATGCAGTTTTCACCAAACAAGCATTGTTACACCATAATGACTATGAAAAAAAATTATATGAACAACTGGATATTATCAACAATGACATACTTGAGGAATACCTGGAGTTTCAAAATTCTAACTAAAGTAATTTTGCAGATAATAGCAAAAATGTAAGCATGGGGCCTTACTGACAGTTCTTGCTATGAATAAAAGCAAGGGAAGTATACAGTATATGTCCTTACTAGTCTGTTAGACAAATTAGGGATTAAAAATTATGGACACATATAGAACAAAATGTTTTTTAGAAAACCATGATTTCTTGAAATAAAATTTTTTTTATTTTTGCAATGCATATCGGCTTTTCAATAATATCTCGCAATTGTGCAGTGTCGGGACAAGATTTGTGTCTACTCTAAAGCTTAGCACTACAATGATCCTCTCCCCAATGCTGCTTTTAACTTCCTGTGAGCTGATTAAAAACTTTCCTTCCTGTGAGCAATTTGAAACAAATCTTTTCCCAACAAAGTGTGGAATCTTAGAAGTTCATTAAAGAGTGAATTTTCAAAGTAAATTCTGAACATAGTGTTAGCGGTGGTTTATTGGAAAAATTCATCAGAAACCGGTGTATTGAAACAAACTGGCTTTAGGGTGACAATTCTATCATAACTATCTCTTTTTATATTTATAACTACATACTGGCTATATGCATGATCACATGAAAAAGCAACATAACCATTTTGTAGCAATTTGGTCACTGATATTTCTGCCTTTGAACAATTGTCTATCAATCTCTAGCTCATGCTGGTATTTAGGCTCCGCATTTTTAAAACTGTTGAGTAAAATGTCACCATAATAATACTTGAGAGCGAAATGTAATAAAGTCGAAAATATTGCTGAATTCAATATATATCGATAATTTGGATACGATATCGTGTTATCGAGTACTAATTTATACAAAGATGGATTTACCATAATATCAAAAATTCTACATAACGATATCAAATTTTTTCCAATATAGCAATATCAAAAATTCCATTGAAACTTTTCAATCTGTTTGTTTCTGTGGAAAATCCATAATATCAATCATTTCGAGGGGAAAATTCAATTGCGACTTTTCGATAATTTTCAAATCAAATTTTTCGATCGAAAGGTCGAAAATCGCCTTTTCAACTTTATTAAATTTCAAGAATTAATGATGTAACTCCACATACTCATGCCAGTATACCTTGTCACTAATATGCGGCAAATAAACAAATAATATACTGTATATACGTATGTGTGGCCAGAATCATTTTTTGAACTATGACAGAAATTCCTACACTGCGGAAAATGTTTCCTGAATATGTGAATCGGTGAAGTGCAGCTTTGAGGCAGATTCTATGGCACGATTGGAAACTTGAGTCCTGTGTTTCCCTTTAGACTACAGACTTTTGTATTACAGTGGAATTATTCTAGAAACACATCTTAGACCTAGCTATACCACGTATTCTTTCTCTGAGCAGTCAACATTTCTTTTTACAGTTTTATTATTTATGACAAAACAAACATTACATTGTAATATATTTTTATCACTGTATTATTTTCATTGTCCTGCTTTTACCTACATAATGTTATTTTATGTCAAAAAGTTGTTTTCAGTCCTATATAAATTGGTTGAAATCATTGTAAAAATTTCCCTATAGACTCATATTTTGAAAAGCGGAACAATTCATGATCATGTTAACAAGCATCAGGAACCTACAAAAGCTGAAGGCAAATAGTCCATGATTTAGTGTCCTTTAATTTAACTTTTGCTTAGTTTCTGGCGAATTTGCACCTATACGCAACAATTTGGACCTTAGTGAATAACCCCTTAGTCTATTGTTTGGCATAATTTTATTAAAAAAAAAATTATTACAAAAATACATTTTGATGCTTTCTGTTTTGTGTTATTGAAGTGTGTTTAAGCATTTTAAATTCCAACTTAATCTAGTTTTCGAACTGCAAAATAATTTTGTGCAGAACTATTAGGGGGGAATTCACCATTGGGCGAAGTGAGCTCCTAATCCTTCGGCTCAATTTGCACATGGTGTTATGCGCTCGCTGATGTCCTGCGCGCGGACATCAGCATGTGCTCTAAAGGTATTCCAGTCTCAGCGAGAACAAAAGAATTGCCTCGTCGAGACTGGAATCCCTTTAAAGTGCTCGCTGATGTCTGCGTGCATTACATCAGCAACACCATGTGAGAAGTGAGCTGAAGGATTCGGAGCTCACTTCACCCAATTGTGAATAATATATACAAAAGTTAGAAGATTTAGTAGAACATTTATGGCCTCATTGACTAAAGTCCAAATTCACCTGTCAAATCACCAAATTCACTTCTCAGGATTGACTAAGTGGAGAATACACTTGCCGAACAGGCTGACAGGCAGGGGACACTTTCAGATGCGTAGTGTGACGTAGTCAGTTGAATGAGAGGTAGGCTGAGAAGTCATGCAGAGTGAGGTGAATTCAATAAGTGAAGGGCAGCAACGTCAGCTTCACTATATCCCACTAACTGTATTCTGTATAGCTATTTCTATGTCACCTTATCCCTAGGTCATGTTTCCATTTAGTCTCATTCGCCATTGTCACTTTTGAATGAATAGTCACTTTACTCAGCATTGGAGCCCTTCCATCAACCCCCCAATTCGGCAGTCTGAAGTTGAAAAGTCAAACAGGTGAATTCGGAGCAGTACACCTAGTCACATTTTCACAACTCCTTCTCGTAGTCAATAGTAGAAATACTTGTGCACACTGAAGCAATATGATGCAAACCATAGTCGCCTGAACTGGTTGCATATTTACCACTTCCCAGAGTTCAGTCAATTAGCAAATATGGGGCAGTGGAGAATAGACGTGAATTCAGAGCTCTAAATGACTAGTTGGACTTTAGTCAATAAGTCCTTAAGAATACTCATGTCCTTTAAAGGTACTATATCAGTCTCTAAACAGACACATTTGATGCCATAAATCAATTGCAATCGATGTTTAGTTAAAAATATAACCTTTACATTGTTTAGATGAAAAGGAAAAACTAATTTCTAAGTAAAAAAGAATAAATAAATACAAAGTTTGTAAATATAGTTCAGTCTTTTGGCTGTATAGTCTAAATTAAAGGAGAATATGATTTGTTTTTTTAAAATGTTATCTGCAAAAATATTTTTAACAAGAAATAGGAATGTGTCATTTAATAAAGGAACATCAATAAGACCAGTGACTTCAGTGGAATGGAAACCTATAATTGGGTGCAACTGGATAACTTCAAAGAAAGTGTATTGAAAAATGGATCCTTATTATAAAGAAATAGGTCTAAACTTTAAAAAAATGTACAGCTTTGGACAACAATGATAATATTCAAGAAAAGAAAGAAAGAACAGTTTTATTGTGAAACATTTGAAGCAGTTTGATACTGTATACCTAAAGCATTTCGAAATGGTTTGCTATTTTGAAAAAAATGTTAATGAGACTACAAAATAATAATGGAATTTTCGACATAACAGTGAATGGTTGTTCTGAATAATGATTTATTAACCGCATTTAGCTACTCGGCTACTTAAAGTTACTATAGGCGAGAATAAATTCTTCCTCTCTGACAGATGTCGGTCCTCTAATGTTGTCTGCTCCGAGTCTTACACAGACATTCTTAATTATTACCATCTGTAAGCGTGATAGACACAAAAATAAATCATCATTTCACTCTATCTTACAATACATCTAATGGAGCATTCCCAAGATTGAATCATGTCCACAAATTCAGATAGCTGTGATTTAGTGCCTGCCAAAGTATTATTAATATATCTGTCTTAGTGCTCCCTAGAAGTATTTGTTCAGTACTGGACATTTACAGTAGCTACTGTATACTCTATAGATGTTTGTCCTCTCAAACTAAGCCATATAAAGGATTGGTTTTGCTCCCAACAGGTATACTAACTGTAAGGAAAGCAATTCAGATTTGAAATATTCTTTTGTATTAACTTTTCAATGAATTTATTAAGAGGGAGTTTCTCCAAAATAGCTGGCAATGCTTCTTCTACCAGTATATTATTAAACAGATATATTTGATAGGCTGATATTGTATTCCTGTCTCCTATCTCCTAGAACCTAGAGAAGGTGAGATGGCTGATGCCTATGAGGTGAACGGCTGGAAATATGATGGGTATTACTTTTATATACATTTTCCTTGCTTTCAGGAAATCTAAATCTACTGTGCCACAACACACCCCATTACCCATACTGTGCTGCCTGTCCCATAACACCCCAATTCCACATACTGTGCTGCCTGACCCACAACAATCCCATTCCACATAATGTGCTGCGTATAACTCACAACACCCTACATTCCCCATACCTGTGCTACCCCACAACACACCCCATTCCCCATACTGTGGTGCCACACAACATCCCCCATTCCCCATCATGTAACACAACCTCCCTCCCATCCTACTCCCTGCCCTCTGAAGGAGGGGGTGCTATTTTGGTGATCCCACCTAATTTCCCTCTCCCTACCTCTTCCCTGGCCGGGCTGTGTCTGCTCTAGCATTTATCACTAAAGAGGTCCTCCCCTCCAAATGCTGCCTTTAACTTCCTGTGAGCCGGTTACAGGAAGTTAAAGGCAGTGCTGGAAAGGGGAAGAGAGTAACACTATAGTGCTAGAGAAGACACAGATGGAACAGGAAAGAGGTCAGTAGTGACAGAGAAAAGGATGGGGAGCACCAAGACAGCATCCCCCCTAGCCGCACCCAGTTTTGCCTGTAAAAAAGCATCCTACTAGCTCTAACCAGAAGAAATACTACAGCAGATAATGCTTAGCAAATGTGTGCATTGATACAGAATTGATTTTAACAAATGAGGTAATTTAAATCACGGAGACAAACTGGTAGTGCGAAAGCACCCTGAAAATATATGCAAATAAACCACTCCAGAACTACTTGCTCTCTCCTGACGAGGACTAGAAAATTTGAAAAAGATCTGTCTAGAGGTGATGTTCTTTGCCAGTAAAAGTAGTCATTGTAATGTTGTGGATTAATGATGAATATGCAAAGTTGGCAGTGTTTAATTATAAGGAATATGTACATCTGCAACACAATTAACACTTATATAATGTGACCCTAATTCACATATCAAAAAATTAAAGGAAGTATGGGACCAAGCTGGTATGTATTCAACAAGTGTCCAAACAATCACTGATTCCTGTTATTCCCTATGTTATCAGTTTTTTAGTATTTTGTAAAAATCCTTTAAGGCAGGGGTCTCAAAATCTGTTGTTTTCTTGTGGAAAACCTGATGCGGCCCTTCCTCACCCACACTCTACCTCCAGCGGCCCCCGGGTAAATTGAGTTTGAGACCCCTGCTTTAAGGAGATTCTAGATGTCAAGGCATGAAATAATTATGCAGCATCTGCTAGATAAATAAATATGCAATAAACAAAAGACTTGAATACTTGTTCTTACATTTTTGTAACAAATGTGGGATATACAAAGAGAAATGGACACCCCCCAAAATTAAACAGATGCTATAATTATAATTTAGTAATATTCTGTAAGATTTCTGTACTGTGTATAATGAAACAGCAAAAAGGGAGAACACTAAGTATAACTGTTGCTGGTACATCTTTAATAAGTGCAGCACCGGCACAATAGCAGAAGGACCAATTAATCCAGGGAGTGTTTCTGGTGGGACACTAATTGTCAGACACCAGATCCATGTGTGTAGAAAGGTCCCAGTCTCCATGCTGACTGCTATATATTTCATTTTGCAGATACATGTTTATGTTTGTTTTATAAGGTTTTACACAGTTTTACTACTTTTACACTTGTACTCATATAATACACATAAATAGTGCATTTAATGTGTATTATATGAGTACATATGTATCTGTTAATAGTTTGTATTATAATACAAGGACACTAATTGTCAGACACCAGATCCATGTGTGCAGAAAGGTCCCAGTCTCCATGCTGACTGCTGTGTATTTCATTTTGCAGATGGATGTCTGGAATAAAGTTTATTAATCACCCCAGCTGCACTTGTGTTAACTCATTAAGTGTGCAACACAAACACTACACCCAAAACCTATTGAGAGATGAGCACTGTAGACTTTATAGCCCTGCCTCTTATTTCAGCATCATGAGCACTGGGGAAAAAAAAATCTCTATGTTGATTAATTCAGAGATTTAACAATCAACAGCTACTGTAAATAGAACACAGGAGATCGTGTAAAACGCCTAGCTTAGTGGTTTTCACAAAAGTGCTCTTTAATATCATGGAGACAAATTTAGCTGATGGTGAGACTTAAGCCAGTGCTCCCTGGGGAAATATATGCAAATCTCCCTTCTCCAATGTCTCCCCACCAAATACTATAACACAAGCACTAAAGTTATCCGTTTGACATTCTACAACTGACATTTGTTGAGAATGAGCAGCTGTTAGTAAGTGGATGCAGTGCCATGGAAATTACTTTCACATTTAACTCATGGAAATAAATTTAGCAGATAGTAAGATTTAAGGACCAGGAAAATATATGCATATTACTCTGTCCAGAAGGAAACCACCTGCCCACTCATGATGACAACCAGAAATATTGAACTAGATCTGTCTTTAGATGATGTTCCGTACTTGCGTGATAGTCAGTGGGTCACAATAGAGGTCACAATGTTTAAAATGAAAAATTTGCATCTGTCCTCTATATACAATTAAATATCTAGCAATACTTCTCCAGTTATTATTACATTTACAACTGTAAAATAAAAAAATACACAGGTAACAAACATAACCCAAAGATGCCTGAAAAAAATCTCCTTGAATTAAATGACCAACTATTTGAAGTTCCCAAACACATTAGTTTATTCTCGCGAGATCTGGGAAGTTTCTCATGGTAAATATTGCGAGATTTTTTTTCAATCAATACTTACTGACAGAAACTTTCAATCGAGTTTTTTTTATCTCAATTTTTCTATGGTAAAGGTAGCCATACTACTAATGTAAAGTATACTACTAATGTAAAGTAATGTACATGCTACTAATGTAAAGTATACTGCTAATGTAAAGCATGCCGCTAATGTAAAGTATACTACTAATGTAATGCCATACTACTAATGTAACGTATACTAGTATTAATGTAAAGTATTGCTACTAATGTAACGTATACTACTAACGTAAAGTATACTACTATTGTAAAGCATACTGCTAATGTAAAGCCATACTGCTAATGTAACGTATACTACTAATGTAAAGTATTGCTACTAATGTAATGTATACTACTAACGTAAAGTATACTACTAATGTAAAGTATGCTACTAATGTAAAGTATGCTACTAATGTAAAGTATACTACTAATGTAAAGCCATACTACTAATGTAAAGCATGCTACTAATGTAAAATATGCTACTAATGTAAAGTATGCTACTAATGTAAAGTATTCTACTAATGTAAAGTATATACTACTAACGTAAAGTATACTGCTAATGTAACGTATACTGCTAATGTAAAGTATGCCGCTAATGTAAAGTATACTACTAATGTAAAGCCATACTACTAATGTAAAGTATTGCTACCCTTTCCATCAAAAAATTAAATTGAAAAAAGTTTCAGCTTTAAAAATGTACTTTTCAGAGAGTAAATTGTGGAATGTTAAGATTATGATATGTAAAAAAAAAAGCTATCGTTGACCTTATCAACTAGAAGAATTATATGATAAAGACACTGAAAGAACTGTAAATTACCATAAAAATGAGTGAAATAAATCCTTACATTGAATTCTTTTGGTGTATCTCACCTTACATATAGAAACCACATTTAAAAACAGGCCTTTAATAAGGCTTTATTCAACAATTTCCATTTCCGTTTTTATGACCCGCTTGTCCTGCTTAGATTTGGTAAATGCAGCTAATTGAAAGACAGGCCGCCAAGTCAAGTCAGATGTGAAAAAGCTGTCTCTGCAAAAATAATAAAGGGATTCTTTGTAAAGCAGATAACAATGGGACAATATAACTATATTTATCAATAGTAACAGTTTTGAATTTAAACTTGCTACTTACAGAATTTAAATATATCTTCAGTGTTTATAGAAGTAGGTGAAGCATCACACCCTCCCACATCTACTTACACCACGTTTTCACCAACAGCAATTGCTTCCTACAAAACAGAATAGAACATTGTTTCAAATTATTCGTTAGAAAATTCTGCTAAGTGCATGAATCAACATGTGCTAGTCCCCCAGACTTTCTTGTATCATATTACTAAACATTAATAACCATAAGTAATGTCAGTTAAATGTTTATGGAGAACATCCCAGAACATAAGTTAAGAAGATGGTTTATTCATTGGCTGTGATTTCATTTATTTTATTAAAGGCAAATTATAGTCAGATTACATCTTTACATATTAAGTACTATACTTAGTAAGAAGCAATTCTTGGCAGTAGTTGTTTCATGTGATACAGAATGATTGAGTAGGCAGTACTGATAAACTCCCACACCAGGAAATGTGTGTGTGACGTGTACTGGCCAGTTTTTCATGAAAAGGTACCCTCTTCCGGACATTTTTGCCTTACTTACTACTTAACGCCTGCGCACAAGTTAATCTCCTGCATTCCAGGAATGTAGACAAGCATGGACTGATGAGGACAAAAGGTCAGCACACTGCTTAACCAATAGAAGTTAGGCAGCTTTTGATTCTCCTGTTGCCTAACTTGGGAGGGGGAGGACAAAATGTCAGCTCTCAGGAAAACTAATTAAGGAAAACAAGCAGCAAGTATTATTTCTTCTCTAACCTTTTTTTAACTAGAGCTTCATATGTATGTGTGCAGTTATATTGCCACTATAGTGCCCCTTTAAGGTGTGACATGCTTGTGACATTTATTTTCTATGTATTATAATGATGATTGCATCAGTTTTGTGGCTATACATTAAAATTATTGACCATATAGTTACCACATACAACCCAAAGACTCCTAGGGGTTTATTGACTAAAGTGAGAATTCAACTGTCAACAGCGGATTGGCATAGCAACATTTTTTCCCATTGTAAAATCACATCCGCGACAATGTTTTAAAATTGTGATTGCGACAATATTTACAGAGTAAAGTTGCGACTGCAACAATATTCTTATTATAAAGATGCAACTGCGACAGTAGCAGTCTATTGCAACTGTCTTTATCTGGTGAATTCACACCTTTATGCAACAATTAGAACTTTAGCCAATAACACACCTAAACCTTTTCCTCTGTAAGCCTAATACCAAGAAATTATTATAAGCAAACTGACCAGTGACTATAGCCCGGACCAGTTTACACCCGTTACACTGCACTCTAACCCACACTCTAACCAATTGCTTTTTTTCAATGCTATTTCTCAATTCACTAGACTTTTCATTATCTGCAATTTATAAAGGACCAATAAAAAAAAGTTGAGATTGAAAAAGATTGATATGAATAATATCAATTTCTGGAAACTGGCAGATTTTGGAATGTTTTTACTGTGGTTCCCCTTCCATTTCAGAATAATATCGTCATTCTTTTTTGTCTCAAAAACTCATCCAACTGGTAATTGAAACTGGTAATTTAATCTCATATATTTTATTCTCTTGGAAAAATTTTTTATATATATTGCCATATTGACTTTATGGGGAAATTGTTGCGGATTTACTATGTGAATCCGCTGTTTGTGAATTCGACAGTCGATTTCGCACCTTAGTGAATAACCCCCTAATTAGTCTTTCCCATTATGTGCTTGGACACCCTAATGCCTTATTTAATTGGTTAATTAAAAAATGTGTATACGTAAAAAAAATTTGAAAAGTCCAACTTGTCAAAAGTCTTTAGGGGGTAATTCACCAAAGAGCGAACTTACCCTCTGATTGTTCGCTTCAGTACGCATAGCCTGTTATACGCTCGCTGATGTCCTGCACGCAGTGAACGCTTTAAAGGGATTCCAGTCTCGCGAGGCATCTCAAGTAGAGCCTCGCGAGCTTTGCTGAGACTGAAATCCCTTTAAAGCGTTTGCTGATGTCCTTGTGCAGGACATCAGCAAGCGTATAACAGGCTATGCGTACTGAAGCGAACGATCAGAGCGTAAGTTCGCTCTTTGGTGAATTACCCCCTTTAAATACTTTTCCCAGTACTCTGTGTTTATAAGCATATACCTTGTAGAACATTCCATGTTTAGAAATGTTTTTATATTTTTAAAAATTCACATTTTTCAACTTCTCAGAAGAATTTTTCAAGGCTATTTAACCGTATCTGTAACCCAGAAAATTAATATTTTTGATGGCCAGGCAATGTCCAATCTGGATTTCTTTTCCAGAAATCACTCATAATTGGCAAAGAATCTTTATTCTTTTGGCCAGTATGCACTTTTCGAAGACTTTTATATAAATTTGAAGTCATTAAGTTACGTGTAGCAAAACTAGCAGAAAAAAAAAATGATTCTTCAAGTTTTTTTAATGAGAACTGCTACAAGTGCCAAGTTATACGTTTTATAAAGTCTGACATCAGTGCCCTTTCCGTGAACACAGGAAGTCTATTTTGTACTTAAACTGTAGTGGAATTCCCTATTTATATCCAGAATTAATAATGGAATGACATAGTCTGTAAGGCCTAAGAAAGACCTAAGTCCATTCAGTTCAGCCTAATTATTCTGCAATGTTTATCCAGAGAAAAATCAATTTTTTTTACTAATCTTTTATAAAATGTGACTTTGGCTGCCAGTGTTCGAAACAGGATGCAGACATGTTACATTTGTTGTTAATATCAGTCATTTAATTGGATTTTAGAGTCATTTTCATATTTATATAATAATTTAAAAGCTACACTCAATATCCCAAGAAAGTGAATATGTTTTAGTATGAGGAAGATATGCTTTCAACTTCCTTTTCCACCTTCCCTGTAAATGTAGGAGTGGAACTAGCTGTGGTCATGGATGAAACCAGATTATGGGGGGAATTCACCATTGTGCGAAGTGAGCTCCGAATCATTCGGCTCACTTCGCACTGACTGATATGCGCTCACTGATGTCCTGCACGCGGACATCAGCGAACACTTTAAAGGGATTCCAGTCTCGGCGAGAACAGAAGAGTCACCTCACCAAGACTGGAATCCCTTTAAAGCTCTCGCTTATGTCCGCGTGCAGGACATCAGTGAGCGCATATCAGTCTGTGCGAAGTGAGCCGAAGGATTCGGAGCTCACTTCGCACAATGGTGAATTCCTCCCTAAATCCCCCAGGGAGTCCTGTCTTTCTGCCACATATCTTCTCCCTCTGGGATCCAGGTATGTGAAGGGGTGGGTTGAGAGGAGAAAGAGATAGTTTCACATTGGTCCATTCCTTTATAGTTAAGCCACAATGTGCTGGGTGCTTTTAGCATCCTTCATTACAAGATCTGTTAAAACTATATATTAAAATAAGATGACAATATGCAAAAATAGAATTATTGAATAAAGCAAAGGCAGCAAAATTAACACAAAAAAAATGACCTGTGGAATTAATTTCAACCCTTTGACAAACAAATGTAAATACAACAAAACATTGCCCAATCTTGCACCATCCCAGCCTCTATTATTGTTGAGCCCATTGATGCAATGACTGTGTTCTCTCTTTTTCTTACCTTCCAAATTTACCAGTGTTAAGGAAATTTGAGACCAGTCCAACAGTCCTGACATATTAAGTAATGTTATCCTGATTTAAGACAAGAGACAAAGCCAAACTATTCCAATAGGGGAGAAGTAACCTCACAGTACAACAGAGCACTTATGCACTAATGAAAGTAAGAGATTACAGTGTCCAGTATGGATTACATCTCAACATACAGGGAGGGAATTCACCATTGAGCGAAGTGAGCTCCGAATCCTTCGGCTCTCTTCACTAATGTGTTATGCGCTCGCTGATGTCCTGCACGCGGACATCAACGAGTGCATTAAAGGGATTCCAGTCTTGGCGAGAGCAAAAGAGTCGCCTCGCCGAGACTGGAATCCCTTTAAAGCGCTCGCTGATGTCCACATGCAGGACATCAGCGAGCGCATAACACCATGTGCAAAGTAAGGCGAAGGATTTGGAGCTCACTTCGCTCAATAGTGAATTCCCCCCTCAAAGTATTGCAATTGGGAAATCAGCCATGAAAATCCTCTTCAAAGTGTTGAAAAACAAAGATGTCACTGTGAAGATTAAGTAGCATCTCGGTTCACATCACCTTTTTTGATATGATGGTCACAGATATGAATCTTTTACAACTGGTTGGTCAGGTCTTTGATTTCCAAATTTTTGCCATAGAAAAGTGAGCCCTTCCAGGGCTTCATCTGTTTGTTGAAACATTACAGTTGGTATTCCATCAACTCTTAAAGCCTTGATTTTCTGCCAATGCCTTCAGAGCAGATTCAACTTTTTCCTTGAATGCCATTGTCTCTTCATAACAAGTTACCTCCTGAAATTGTTGAACATCGGCAAATTCTTTTTGATAAAGTGACTCTTCATTTCTTTCATCACCATTTGCTGACTGCATCATTTCATATTTCACCCACAGAATCCCTTAATATTGAAATTTGAAGCCTCTTTCAGCTTAAGGAATGCCTTGTATTTATTCCTTTTTTTTCCAAATCCAATTCTTTGCAAATTTCATTGTAATACCTTACTTTGTCTTCTTGACCTGCTCTTCAAAATTTTATGTTTAGGTCCTTTATTTCCTTATTTTTTACTCTTTGCCTGAGCTTTTCTGTGTTCAAAGGCAAAGTTTCATCCAAAATCCATTCTGGTCTTCTCTATCACTTTTCTGTCTCTTTAGAAATATTTTGCTTTCCTCAGTTATAATTTTATTGGTGCAATTTCACAATTTGCCTGGCCTTCAATCACTTCTGCTCAATTTATCAAAGTTAATTTTCAGATGGTCTTTGAATTCACGTGGTATGTGCTCAAATTTGTACTTTTACTCTTTTAACTGAGACAAATGCAAATCAAATTTGAGAAAACTTTTCTAAAAAAACACAATAATTATTAGAAAAGCATAAAACCCACATCAGTCTGAAAGTAGAGTAAAGTAAAGTAAAGTAAAGTAGAGCTTCCAAATGGAGGTTTAATAAATAAAGCTGAAGTGGACCCATCCAGCACAGAAGATCAAAGGAGGCCATCCAACCAATCATCTGGTCTATTTGATCCAAAGCATAATAAATATTTAAGGATGTAACCTCTGCCTTAAAGCATGCCAGTGCTCAGTTCTGTTTGATTGATTTCTTTAGACAGCCTTGGGGCTACTAGACACTGTACATTGCAGCTAGTGTAGAGCTGGCAGACTACTTGGAACACAGCAAGGTACTAAGAAATATTTTGAGTCATTTAGTCAATTTGGGGAGCCCCTTTTGTTGCACAGTGGAGGTCTCATTATTTCAGATAGCAGCCCTGCTGCAACGGTGTAATAAGTTTACCCTATTCAATAGACATGGATATTATTTGTCTTATTTGCTTTTCTCTTTCATAAAGAGTGATGTTCATTTTGTCTTCTTGTTGAAGTCATGGACAAAGACTGAGCTGGTTGGGTGACTTAAGACATTGCTACCTGTGAAACATATTTTGTATGGTTATATTTGCCGTGACAGTTTATTATTACCACGGGATATTAAACCCCCCTCCTGCATTGTTTATAAATCAAAAATGTTTTTTTTCAAAATAGTTACCTTGAAAACTGACACTTCTGATCTATAGTTAACCACTATTTTGTTTGTCATTTGTGCAGTAAAAAAAGGTGTAACAATATTACTTCAAAAAGAGGTGAATGTGGTCAATACGATAAAAAACACAAGAGAATAACAGTTATTTCACCCTCTGATATGTATAGATCCCACAGAGAACAACAGTTATAGCAATACCCCTGGAGAAACATATGTAATATTGTTTAGGTGATGTTAAATGAAATGATTACTAAAGATTGTGAGACTTTCTTTACATGTGGACTTAAATCCATATCCCCTTGGAAACATATGCAAATTAGTCTCTCTCAAAGTACCTGGCATGGCCTTCCAAAGCCTCTACAGAAGAGACTGTGCTATCTGATTTTCACCAATGGATTTATTTCATCCATTGATATCACTCTCTTTTATCCACTCCATAATTTTCTCACTTCATTCCTTAAAGGAAAATGATAACATGTAAATTAAAATGTATATAATAAATAGACATAGATACTAGTGATGAGCGATGATGGCAATAATCGGCATCGGATAAATTAACGATTTTTGAAATCATCGAGACGATAATCGTTATTCGATAACGATAATCGACGATAAAGATTAAAGTCAATGGGAGAGGAAAATCGGCTTCATTTTTACACCCAAACAGGTGAGCTGAA
>WMED01012113.1:4321-14948 GCA_019650415.1 Pipa parva
AAAAAAAAAAAAAAAAAAAAAAAAAAAAGTCAGGAGTAATAAATTCACCCCACATTTAAAATAACTGAGCAGATTATTATTTGATTGCAAAAATGAAGATTTAGACTAGGGGACATTAAAACAACTTGGAAACCTTTTTATGAGGTTACATTAAAGTGGAATCTGTTGCAATTATCACTATTTTAAAAATAATGGCTTTTAAAGCTTTTTTTTGGTCAGGAAGTATTACACAATCTGCTTTCAGTTTATATGAAGATTTAAATGTTACCATTTACAGCCTGCACAATTTACCAGTGTTGACATGGCAGTAGATGTACACAGCAGGGACTGCAGGTGCATTACACAGCAATGCTGCAGTGATTGTTTAAATATGCATTAACGTGCGGAGAGCAGTATCAGGGAACGATTTTACCTTTTTTGCGATGCATGATTTACACATCCTGAGTGTCTTGCGGGATTTTTCTTTTCTTTATTAAGGTTTAGGCACCTTTGCATTTGCTCGATGTCCACAGCCCAGTGGGAAACCTCCGGCCTTTATCACTTTAATCTACAAAATGTGTTTTTCCACTTTGGTCCTCTCTTTCTCTTTTAATTGGTATTTTTTCATCCACCACATTAATCCCATACCTCCATTAACCTTCCAGGACAAAAATCCTTGGGAGGGTATGCATGTCTAAAGTATTACATTTTTACATAACTGTGTCAAGAACTAGCAATCACTCTACTCAGTGAATTTTAAATCAACTTGAAGTTTACCATTAAGAAGTGTTTCCTGAGACTCAAAGAAACATGGGCATTTTAAAGCCATCCCAGCTTAAATGTTTCTAAACTCCTACAATTTCCATCCAGGCAACTGAAACATAAATGGGGACCTACTGTAAATGATGAGGCAGTTTTGCAGACCAATTGCTAGAGTAAACAGGACATAGTTAATGTTACCCTGCTGTGAAAATTTAACAGATTTGTCTTTCCACTTTTTTTTTTTTTTTTTTTTTAAAGAAGATCCTTTTAAGACCAGAGATCCATTTATAAGAGCATCTGTAGGGAGCTTTTTTATCCTGTGGTGTAAGTTACATTTATTGTTTAAAAGAAAAATAGAAGAAAAAGTTTTATTATCAATAAACAGAACATTTATGGTTTATTAAAAAGAAAAAGCAAATAAACTTTTTTGACAAATATTTGCACACACTTTTATGATGTTGCCTATTTAGGCGGGAAATAACACTTTATAGCATACTGCATAATAGGGGATGTTTATCCTAGATACAATTTTCTTTACAGACTACAGTTTAAATAATTTTTTTCTTTAAAGGACAAATCTTCAACACAAGTATCTTAAGTTCTTGATCTACAACACAATGATATGTATTTAGGGATCACATCCATTCAATATGCAAAGTCCTTTCTGTAAACAACGTTGGTTCTTAGGATTTAACAATGTTTAGCACTGAATAAATCAGATAATTAGCAATGCACAACATGAAGATGCTGCAAATGCCTATTTCCATACTTTGAAAGTACGATACAATTGCATATGCAATTTTTGTTTGGCTAAGAATCTAATTTTTGCATTTCTATCTCATAACAGTATTCTGTTTTAACTTTCAAAAATCATAGCCAAGTGTTAGGCATTCACAAATATCTTTAAAATTCATAACATCTTTCCCCCAATAGAAAAGCAACTATTTTCAATATTCAAAGTGGAAGTCTGCTTATTATATCACTTAGAGACACTATCAGCAAAATAATTCCATACTCTTTTTTTTGTAATAAATGTTGTGTTATAATATATATTCAGGGAATTCATCAACGGGGCAAACTTTAATGAGGTCTAGTAAGCCATAGCAACCCGTCAACAGTGAACATTTACCGGTATAATTTTTAAAAGCCAAACACTGATTGGTTACTAGACCTACTGTAAGGTTTACCTCTTAGGGGAATAGGAAAAGCCAAAAAAAAGGCTATGCAAACAAAAGCATGTTTCCTTTGAAATTTAATTTTATGAAAAACATTAATGTAACAATAACCATCACATTATTCAGGTGTCGATAGTGTGTCTACCTCAAAACAGTCCAGGTTTTAAATTCATCTGTAACTAAACAATATAGATATTTTAAATGTATAGGATAACCTCCCTATTTGCCCATTATTGAAGACAACATTAACAAAGGTTTGTCCATATGTTTTAATAACATAAATTGTATTTTAAAGTACAAAGTCAAAAAGGTTGCTTTAAAACATCAAAACAATGTTACAGCTACTCTAATAAATTCAAATAATGGGATTTTGAAATGCAGCTTAGTTCAGGACAATGAACCTACAGCTAACATTAAATACTTTTTTTTTTTTAAAGAAATTTGTTTTAGAGCAAGTGTAACTTTGGAATACTACATTTTAATGTAGCTATTTTACATGTAACGCATTTTTGATTTTAACGTTTTTGTTTTTAACAATGCAAAACAAAATGTCCTTAATATTAAAAAAAAAAAAGTTTGCCTATTTTTCTCCTCGTTTTATCAAGTGTCCTTTAAAAAGGATTTTGGGAGAAGGGAGCAATGTAAAGGAGGGGATCACAGAGCACAGAGAATTTACTTGTGTATTGTGGTAAAAGGAACAGAAGTCCTGGAACACAAGAGATCTGTAAATATGGTCTGAATGAATGACATCTCAGAAGCGGCCATAGGGGTGATCCCTGTATGCACCACCCTTTACTGCTCGAGAAGAGGGAACCTTCAAAGAGGGCCGAGATCCATTCCAGTTGTCTTGACCTACAACAAAGAAGAAAAAAAACAAAAAAAAACACACAACACAAATTAGAATCAAACCTAAAATAAAGCATTTATATTATATTGAAGTTTCAAAACAATAAATCTTAACAAGAGGCAGCTGTCAAACACAAGTAGACTTTTTTTTTTTTTTTAAATAGACTAAAAGAGCCATATACAAACCATTTAGTTTTGAATATCTAAAACAGAAAACAAATATCTCAACCTGGGGGTCGCACGACCATCTCACAGGGGTTGCGAACCGCTGTGGAGCCCGGTAGTGATCACAGGTCCCTTTTTATAAGGGTTCCTGCGTGGTGACGTCGGCCCTGAACGTCATCACGACGCGTGTATGTGATGATGTCGGGGCTGAACATCAGCGCGTGACGTCAGCGCCGGGGGTCGTGGTCTCAACAAGGTTGAGAACCGCTGATCTAAAACATATTAGCTACTAGAATTAGGCGACTGATGCTTAGCCCATATGTTGTCAAACCTGTCCATAGGCTTTACCAATAATTAATTTTTGTAGAATTGCAGAGCATTATAAACTTAATGAGACGTGATGAGACGTGCTATTGCACAGTAGTTTTAATGATCCTTTTTGTTACAGTACAAATCTCTCGCCAGGTTTGAGTTCCTATTGTTTTATTCAAGTATGAATAAGAACGTAGCATGATTTAAAGCAGAATATATTCAATCAGAGCATAAAATTTAGATGCTTGAAGTTTCTTAAACTCCTCCCCCGACACACACATTTTAGGTATCTGTAATGCACAAAAGGATAACTAAGCTGCAGAAAATGTGAATATGCCACTCAATTCAAGATAAATGGAAGACTTCACAAATGCTGTACTATAAAAAAAATACATGAACAAATCTATCCATGAAAGGTAAACCATTAAGTCACTAATAAATCCTACCAGATAACACTTACCATAACTCTCATATGACTCTGGCCCCTCTCCATGACCATAATCATAATATTCTGTGTCACTAAAAATTAAAAATAAGATATCAAATACAAAACATAGTTATAAAATAAAAGTAGAAAACACTATTATCTGTATTATCTTTAATTCCTAAAGCTTTTCTCTCTTAAAGGTCCACTACCACCAAAAATAAAAATTTAGATTTGCATGGCATTTATTTAAACACTTGTAAACATGTTATTTTTGAAGTTAAATTCATAAATATCTTATCTTTACTGATAGTAGTAGTTAAACAGACCTTACCCAGTCCTGTTGTTTTATATGGTGCTTTACATTAACCATATACAGGAAGTGTGTACTAAAAGCCAGATTTTGTAAATGTATCATAACTGTACTGCTCCTAGATCAGTATCCACAGCCCAGGATTGTCAGATGAATAAATTGCTGTGCCAGGTTACTTCCTGGTTATGAGAGTGATGTTAGTCCTCGCATAAAACATACAAAATCCTCCCCCCTCCAAAATTTACAAACTTAGACTCTGCAGATCTTTTTTTCTGAAGTGTGCACGCGCAGTCTCTTAATATTTGCCAAATTCAGGAGGGGGATGATATGGCCATCACAAGTAAGCACTGTCTCAGTTTCATAATCAGCAATTAAACAGACAGCAGTTCCAAGTTAAACGTACCCTTGACTCTGATTGTAGTATCCTTCATAACCTTCATAGCTCTGTTCTGGGTAGGATTCCTCATAGCCCTGAAAATTAACCATGCATAATGGTTAATTAATGCAATATTACACGCCAAATATAACAAGTTATGCACAGCAAGAAATAAAAATACTATTTACAATACCATTTATAGAGAAGTCAAAGCACAGTAAACTACCTCAAGTATGCTCTACCAAAGATATGAAATACGAAACCAAATAGCTAACCAGTGAGCCTTATGAAATACTAAAGGGATGTTGCTTAGAGTTGTCTACTGTTAAAATACTCAGGCCTAAAAAAAAACACTTAACAGACTTAAGAGAAAAGTATAATAGATACAATAATTCAAAATCAAGCATGTGATGTGTTTGTTGCTTACATAATCTTCATAGGTTTCTGGTGCAGGAGGTGGCAAGGAAATCCTTTGGATAGCTCCACCACGGACTCTTCCAGCAGGTGCACCTCGAGCTGGAGGTGTAGGTACAACACTGCGGCTCACACTGGCACCACGAGTTATTGCTCCACGTCCTGGAGCACCTCTTGGCACAAGAGGCCGAAGAGGACCAGCTCTGCCCCTGTGAGTAGAAACATTGACAGAAACAAATTAAAATCAAACATGAAGCTTTAAGATTTTTCTTTTCAGAAAACAAGTTAACAAAATAGGCTTATAAAAATTATCACAAATCACTTTTCTTTAAGCTTACCTTGCAGGTGGAGCTGCAGCAGGTGGAGGTGGTCCACCTCTTCCTCGGGCTGGTCCACCTCTTGCTCCACCACGGGCTTGCTCTGGTGGTGCACCATTTAAATAGGACAACTCTAGAAACTGTTCCTGGCAGATGTCATCCATCATGTCCTGAGACAAAAAGAGCAAACATTTATTTTTTTTTTTTTTAATTTCCTACTAGCAAATCCATCTTACATTTGTTGTAAAAGCACCATTTAGTTTATTCAAAGGCTTCCTGTTCAGGGAATGCCATCATCTAGGACAGTGGCTCTCAACCTTTTTGAGACCGCAACCCCCCCGACGCTGACGTTCAGGCCAGACGTTCGGCCGAAGTGTAATCATGTACACGAGTCACCTGGTGATGTTCGGCGAAACGTAATCACGTACGTGCGTCATGTAATGAAGTTCTGGGCCGACGTCACCACGCAGGAAATCTTATAAAAAGGGACCTGCAAGCGCTTCCAGGCTCCACAGCAGTTTGCGACCCCTGTGAGATGGCTGTGCGACCCCAAAAGGGGTCACAACCGTCATGTTGAGAACTGCTGTTCTATGACTTTGCTCTGGCAATTTATTAATTACTTACTCATTTTTATGCCTTGTAATCAATATGCATATAAATGTAGGTCACAGACTCAAAACCCCAAGCTTTTAGCAGTGAATAGTATTAGCAGTAATATTCTGGGAACACCAAACATATATAGGTCATTGAAAATGACCATTCATCCTTGGACGAAGACTCTGGGTACCAACAGATTAATGACCGTTACCATAAACAGAATTTTTGGTGATGTTCTGAGCCAGAGCCATTTCACCAAAGCAAAAACCCTTATTACTTTGATAACCTCCACCTATTTGTTAAATAATTTATTACATGTAATATAAATTATTGAGGCAATTAACTACCAAGTTTTATATTTACCGGAACCAAAAACTTCTTGACCTCTTCCATAGCATGTGCCATACGTGTATAAGCTTCACATGGTGGGCCAAAGACTTCAACAAACACATGAAGATCCATATTGAGATGGCTGTATTTGGGGTCTCCTCCTTTTCGCAGCTCTTCTTCCTAAAACCAGAGTGTAGTAAAGAGGGAAAAAAAAAATTAATAAGCAATATACAGATCTGAAATGCATTTTATACACCAGCTATTAGTTTGAATACTGCAACAGAGTTAGATTAGCTTAAAAAAACAAACAAAAAAAAAAACCTCTTTCATTTGGATAAATCCAGGTCCTTGTGAAGCATCTAGATATGGTGCTACTGTAGTCTATATCTGGTTCAGGACTTAGAGGGTGGCATTCATGGGGGCCTACATATTTTATGTATTTGCAAGCCTGGCCTAGAAAGTTAGCTGAACAGTGTATACTTTACAAAGCAGCTATATTAAAGGTGAACAGGAGTTGCAGCTCTTGCCAGGCTTATGGTGATGAGCTTATTTTGCACTGTGGCCAGTAACCATGTTTACATACAAAGGTTCTATTTATATTGCTTTACTTTTTCTTATAAGCTTTCTGTTTCTATTTTTTTTCTAGATAAGATTTGCAGATGGAAAATGAATGCATTAAAAAATATACATTCCTAGAACTTCAACATTAGGCACTTGATCCACAGTTTAACAATTTATTTTGTAAGTGGCTTACTGCATACAATTAAAGGACAGTCCATGCCTGCCATTCCCAAAGCCATTTTTTCTACAAACAATCCCAACAGTAATGCACTGATCCAATGTACTTCCTAGATTTCAGGCCATGTGTGCAATTATACTACATTTCAATGTTTTACACATATCTACACAAATCTCTCTTAAGCTTAAAAGCAACAATATGTTCTCACTTGTACACTGTTAATATTTTTTTAAAAAGCATTCATGTTTTTATATTACAAATTACCAGTTCTCTTTGCAGACCATAAATATAAGGATGGCATCCTTTTCTGCATAATACTGCCTAACAACATTAAGCATTACCTTCGCTTTGTCTCTCATGGATCCCTTGCCAAGTACGGAGATTTTGGCTCCAGTCTCTTCCTGTAACCTTTTAATTGTGTTCCCCTGAGGTCCAAGGATTTTTCCAACAAAGTTAAACTGCAACAATAAGAAAAATAACCTAAGCAAAAAAGGCACTTAAAACTCAATGTAAATTAATTTTCTTTGAGAACTACAATAAAAATCTAACTGTATTATGCTGGCTCTACTTGAAGCCAACCAACCCTAACCCAGACAACCCTTGGATTTAAAAAAAAAAAAAAAAAAAAAAAAAAGTTAAAATGTGTGTATACACATACTATTTTTGTGCTAAAAAATATGCAGGTTTCATCAAATGTACAATTTCTCCCTTTATGCAGGTTTCTTATCTAAAACACTATTCTGACAAGATCAACAGGTTGCAATGATAACAACAAAGGTATATTTATGGCACTGCAATGCGAGTCAGGCTATGGAGACATTTCAGTTATAAATATAGCCTGTATCAAAAAGTGTGATAAACTGCTATGTTAGTAAAAGCAAAAAAATTATCCCATATCCCATTGTTTTCAATGCTAATGTATGTTGCAAAACAGTAAAAGGTTTTATGGAACAAAACAAACATTTTTAACATATCATACAAAGTTTGTGGTGGGTCTTCAGCTAAACAATAACAAAAAATAAAGACTGCTCAATCTCTTTATGAAGCTTGTAAATAGCCGGGTGCTTAGAAGAGAAGAGGACCTGAAATACCTTGAAACAGCAAATACATACTCTTTGGCACTCCAAAAATAGGTAAAAGAAATCTTCTTTAGTCATTGAGTAAAACCAGGAGGAATAAAAGATAGATACAAGCACCTACGCGTTTCGCACCTGGGTCTTCAGCTAAAGTCATACGTGATGGAAATTATTTATAGTCTGGAGTTTCTGACAAAAATGGAGATTTTTAAACTGATTACCTTTTATACGCACTGTATTTGTGAAATTCAACATCTCATTTTTAGTATTAAAAAAAAAAAAGGTACTCCAGCAAAAACTAGTATCTAAAAATGATGGGGTTAAAAAGATCCTTAATAATGCACAATCTACTCATCAGATTCTAGTTATAGAACATTTTCAGAACCTCTTACCTTGGGATACAGTTTAAGAGGGATCAGAATGCGCTCTTTCAGCTTCATGTTCTTGTGAGAAAACAGGTCCAGATATGTGTCTTCCTCATCTTTCTTAACCTCGCCTCCCTTCTTCAGCCTTTCTATTTCTGGTTTGAAAAAAATGTATAAAGGAACAAAAAATTATTTTCATTTTCCAAACTTGTTAACGAGTTTCCGCACTTTGCAATAAAGTAAACTCTCATTGGGGGTTATTAGGTTTTGTTCTTTTATTTTAGGATAGATTTGTTCAATTAAATTTCCATTTTGATTAGCATGACAATTATTTAAATACAGTACTTGTCAAAATGTTATATTTTAAGCTAAATTCTTGAATTGTATTATTTCTGTTTTTATCTTTACTGATAGCCATATTGTTAAACATACCTCACACAGCCCTGTTGTTTTCTATGGTGCTTTAATCACGAAGCACTATATAAAGCGAAATAGCTAAATATCATCAGTGTAATGATGGACTTAGACTAAGCTGAATTAAAAAAAAAAAAAAAAAAAGTGTATTTATAGCCTCACAACCCAATATCTACCATGTGTGTGTATTTGTTCATACATCTACCATTGCCTAGGAACCCCCTTAGATTACTCTCAGCCCAAGCCCCGAATAGTTGGCTCAACCAAATTCCACATATATGAAGGCAATTGAGCACAGAACAGTTTCCATGTCTTTCATACCAGATGAGCTGAAAAGAGCATGTCATTCTAAGAGAGTCTGTGTCCCAATTCAATATCTCAGCTAGGCATGTTGTAGTTTTACCAGGAGATACAGCCTCTCTTGTACATAATTTTTTTTTTTTTAATTAAAAGAAAACCTCTCCTCCCCATTGCAATTATACAACACTATATGCTTTTTTTCTGGGACAAATACTATGTTTTTATTTTGAGGACATTTTCCATTCATGGGTTCTTAGCTTGGCAAATGGTGCCCTATGGCAGGGGTCCTCAAACGCCAGGACACATGGTGGTGATATGTGCATAGGAAGTGCAGCCTCATCATGCGGCTGGCAACACGCTTGGCCTGCCCATAAAACCTATGCTGGATCAGGAAACTTTAAAAAGTGTGTCCCAAAAATATGCTGGCACATGTACAGTCTATTTTTGGGATGTGCTTTATATAAAATCAAAAGGCACATAATAGATGTTTCTGTGATCACTACATTCACTTTCCTACTGAGACTATCCCACTTCATTGTTCGTATCCCTACATGTACCTAAATGTAACAAAGCTTTCCAGCGCATGTTCATGAGTGTGACTGATACCGGTCAGAACAATATGTTTTTGTGATGCAAAAGAAAAAAAAAACCAAAACACAGAGGGGAATCCAGGATAGTCCGAAGTGAGGTGCTGAGTATTCGCCTCACTTCGGACTATCCTGAATTCCCCTCATAGTGCTGATATGCACTAGTGTGATACTGGCTTAATAGTACTAGATTACCGATAAAGAGAGTATGTTTTCCCAAGGGTTAGCATGATCAGAAATAAAAATAAAGCAAAATTGCATGGCAGCAATAATAAAAAAAAATATATATAAGTTTTAATTTCTTTGCATTCTCTTGCTGCTCAACACTTAACAGATAAGATCAAGACCACAAGTGGCTGTTTTTTTTAGCTGAGCTGCTTTTAATTAGGCTCGTTGTCATCTATTGTGCAAAACCAACTATCCTTTGTGGATCATCCCATGGGAAACAATGGAAACTATTTTTCCATCTTGAATACAAAACTGCCAGTGTAACCCTAGCTTAAAAGATTGATGGAATGTGTAAAAAAGTTAAAAACAAACCGGACATTCAAACTCAGTTTTCTTCAGTGAAGGAATAACTACTATACTAATCCAAATGGAATTTTTTTTTAGCATTGTTCTTCAAGTCAAGTTTCTGATAAAGTTAAGATTTTAGTATTTGACATACTTAGAAATGGATAAAAAGAAATGGCTGCGGGCTGGGTGCATAATTATATATGACTGCTGCTTGTTATAACTATAGGTCATGTGCAAACTTTACATACAATAAAATATACATTCTAACTAGAATAGCACTGATATGCATGGCTGTACATGGATAGCAATAAAACTCTTTCCATGCTACACTAATGGTTTAGTAATGTAAGTGAGGACTTGCTCTGCTAGACAAAGAACAGCTGCTGGGAGGGGGTTTAACATGGCGGAGCTTCAACAAAGGCGCCTTGTCCAACTCGCATGTCCCCACACAGCAACTCCCCCAGCTGTAAGATATTACAGTTTACTAGTATCACTGCACTTTCCCGCAGTCACCATAGCAACGCCATGGAGTGACACTGCGGGAAATACACGTTACTGACCCCAGCGCAGCCTCTAGTACAACCAGTGCATGAATGAGAGAGGCGGGACCGGGGGGGGGG
>WMED01012114.1:0-14948 GCA_019650415.1 Pipa parva
TCTAGAAAAAAGAAGATTAAGGGGTGACCTAATAACTATGTGTAAATATATTAGAGGTCACTACAGAAATCTGTCTCACAATCTATTTATACCAAGAACTCGGGAAAGCTAACTTACACATTAGACAAAAATGTCCAGGGGAGGATACCCTTTCATGGAAAACTGACTGGAACACCTCACAAACATTTCCTGGTGCGGGAGTTTTGCAGTGCTGTTTCATCTGAAGCAGGATAGCTTATTACACATTTACTGGGGAGAAACACTTCTCTCTAAGGTGTAGCACTGCATATATAAAGATGTAATCTAACTATAGTTCCCCTTTAATCATCTTCAAAGGCAGGAAACTTGTACCAAATGGAATGAGGGAGCTACAGAACCAACAAAGATTATCAAAATTGCCCTTATCTAATTTATGAAAAAAGACAGATTAGGGATGACTTAATATTCAGTTAGAAAAATGTCATGGGTCAATGGATAGATATTTTACATGATGCATTTATACTAAGAACTGTAAGTATAAAGGGGACTATATGTCTAATTTAAAAAAGGTTTTTGCCATCAACATAGACAGGGTGTTATTTACTGCAGGAACAGTGAGGCTATGGAACTCTCTGCCAGAGGAACTGTCATGGTGAATATACTAAGAAGTAACAGGACCTGGATGTCTTTCTTGAGTGAAGGAATATTAAAAGTTAAATACACTAGATTAGTGGAGGTGGGCTCAATATCCAGGGAATTGTTTTGATTGACATATTTTTTCTCTAAGGTGTAGATGATAGGCTTTTGCTTTGTGGGATTTTTGCTTTCTTCTGGATCAATATTGCAGAATAAGAGGCTGAGCTGGATGGACTTGCGTCTTTTTTGGCCTTACAAACGATGTTACCATTACTATCCTTTATTTAAATACTGTATCAATGATATTTATAAGGGCTTTCTAAAAAACATTTACATTAGCTGTCACTCCAGTAGAGTTTAAAATCAGGCTTCCCTATCACAGACTTATGCCAACGGGTGGAGTTCAACATAGAATCTCAATAATTCAATGCAGCAATGCTAATAAATGACTCACTGAACCAATATAATTCTTGGCTGACCTATCTTATCTGTTTTTAAACATTTTGTGTTATCATTGTGGTAAATCTTTTTAGCATAAGTGTAACCTTTTTTAAGGGGCCATGGGTATTTCCTGTCTACTAATGTAGTATTTCCCTGTTGCTGGTATGTTCCTTTAACAGTGGATTTATAAAAGTTAGTAGGAGTGCATATTTGCTTGATTAGAGTATGTTTGGTTAGGTATGTAACAAAATGCTGAAACCACAGTAGTCTAGCCACCAATATCTTTATTCTACCATGATAAGTTCCAGGCACGATGCACTTTATTAAAAAACTATTATTAGGAAAAGTACATACCTGATAGCTTTAGCAGCAGTACGCTAAGGCCATGTTCAGACTGGTGTAAATACACCAGCGTATTCTAGGAAACTGCATCCCGAAAATATGCCGGCATATTCAGGCCAGAGTATATTTGAGATGCACTTTTCTGTTGTACTTATCCAATGCAGTGTGAACACTCCCTCGGTGTTCACGGTTCCTCCTATCTGACCACATTCTTTGCGTCGTGTACATTTGCTAAGGAAATATGCAATGTGAAGTGTTCCAGCATGAGCATGCTCACGTTCTGCGCTAGTGTGGCCAGAGCAAGGAAAGTGCTATAGGGATTTGTAGAGCATGTTTTCTTTTGAGCGCAACATTAAAATACGCCAGTTTGAACCTGGCCTAAGTATACTACTGCTTTACCAGCTTTCAGATCACAATCCATAGCCCAGGATCATGAGATGAAAACTGCCTATCACTTCCGCCCCCTGTATCTGACATGTAAAGCATCATAGTACTCGCCCCCTGGCTGAGTTCACTGAACTGAACATAAAGCACTTGTGCAAATTTTTTTTCCATTCTGCAGATGCACTTTGTATTCAGTTCAGCAAACTGAGTCAGGGGGCGGGTAATATGACGATTAGTGTACTGCTGGTAAAGTTATCAGGTAAGTATTTTTTCTAATAATAGTTCACCTTTCATTGATTCCATAAAGTGCGTCTTGACCAAAACACATCATGGCCAAATAATGTTGCTGTCTAGAATATCATGGTTTCAGCATTGTGTTCTGCATATAATATTTTACAATGATATAAGACAGAAGCACTTAGGATACACTACACAGCGCCTTAGAGGATTTTCCCCTTGCTCAGTCTCACTTTCATAACTTAGGATATAACTAAGTTGTCTCATGTATCTTTCCTTTTAAAGTTTTTGTTGAAAGGAAAGATTGTCTTTGCTCGACTACCTTAGGGGAGAGAACACTGTTTCTGAGACTAAGGTCACTTGCAGAAAAAGAATAACTGTTATTCCAGTGATCATGGCTGGGACCAGCTGCACCTCCTGGGGCACTGTCTGTTCTGGTGCACATGCAGCCCCTATCCACCACTATCACCTAACATCACCTACTGTATGCCAGAGACAAAAATAATATTTTTTGGGGGGTGGTGAAGTGGCAATTGACAGTTATGGTGACAAACAGATCCTCCTACTCCACACTACACTTGTTGAAATATTTATGTAGGTTCACTTATTTTCAAACAGGATTTGGAAAATAGTGTCGCTTTTGTCCCACTGAGGAATTTTAATAGAGGTATGGCCCACCAGTAGTTCTCAGGCTGAGCTTATGGATCTGAACTGGGGTGGAGCTAGCAATATAGTTTCCCTGTTGGGTTATGGGACGTTTAGTTACCGACCCTGTAGCAGCATGTTGCAGAGGAATGTCTTTCATGTGTGCTGATTTGATCAGAGACATCTACTGTGGCAATATAGATTGTGTTTTTAAGAATAAACCAATTTCACTATTTATTTAAACAGATTCCTGGACCCCACTCTATTTTTCATTTTAATTAGCTGTAAGTATTTCCAGATAATGCCCCCTTTTCAAAAGTGGTTTCCACTTCTATAAAATAGCTAGTGGGTAAAGGTGTTTTCATGTGTACCCATACATAACTTGTAACATTCCCATGCTTAAAGAAGGCATCTATGCCCCTTTTGACTTATTTTATTGAAACATCTATGGCAACCAAGACAGTTCCATAGCCTCACTGCTTTTACAGTGAAGAACCCCCTTCTGTGTTTATGTACAAACTTTCTTTTCTTTAGACATACAGGATGCCCCCTTGTTATACTTACAATCATTGGTATAAATCATAGGAAAAATCTCTATACTAACCCCAGGTATATTTATACATCGTTATTAGGTCAGTTATTAGGTCCCCCTTTGAACTTTTCCTAGACTGAATAACTTAAATTTGCATAAATATTTCCCATGAGTGCTGGTGGACTACAGGGGTGCTTGTTTCTGAGATGAAACTGCCTTGAGCCTAACATTAGATGAACAGTTGACAATCAGGTTTGTGTCACCCTGGGCAGGAATGAACAAGCAGCTTCCCAACAGCTAATTACATGAATTTTTATGAGCCCCTTTCAATGATTTCAGAGATTATGCTCCTAGATATGCATAAATATATATATATAAAAAATGGGAGGAAAGTGAATCTCCACAAATTTCTAACTGAAACATTACAATAAAAATTAATTATGGATATGACTGAAATTCATCCTACTAAAAATTTGTTCTTCTTCTAAAAGAATTCTTTACCAAAACCCAACTGATTTGCAACCTTACTTTGGAATACAAATGCTTGAATGAAAGACAAACACATCTGTTGAAAATAGTTAAAATCTATAAGGTGTGGGAAAAGGGTTCTTGTAGAAGATCAACACATTTTGTTATCAGTAGACCTGGGAACTTACCATGTTTTACCCATAGGCTCTGGGTTTGCAAAGCAATTATAGGTATCCAGGGAAACCCTCAAGTTCTCTGCCTTTACCTAAGAGCTCTACATGACCCTGTTCTACCCAAACCCTTCCCCTTCCACCCTCAAAATTACAATAGCCCTGCCCCATAGTGATACAGTTTGTGTCATTATGCTCCACCTCTGGACACCAGAACCTATGAGAGCACCAAACTCCAGGACAATAGTGCCCTAAAAGATATGTTTATAAAACAGGATGAAAACCAGAAAAGAGGGAAATCACATGATGTTCTTAAAGTTTGAAAACATTTATTGAATTGATTCAGTCTTTGTTGTATCCTTTATCAAGCAATCTATAGTTTAGTGCAAAAAGGGCATCAAACCAGAAAAAAAATGCTATGCATCCTACTTCCCATAATAGATATCCTAGTAACCAGCAGATCAACAAGTAAGTATATTTGCATATATCATTATATATCACCTCAGGTGAATGCATCCAAAGTAAATCAGCATGTGAATACAAAATAAATATTGTTTAAAAGCTGGATAACAGTACAACCAAGTGAGCAGAAAAAGGATCATAACAGATTTTTTATGTATAATGTGGAGTTACATCTCAAAATGTTTTAACAAAATTTAGAAAATATTGAATAACCCAGCAGTATTAGAGTGTGGTAAAACCATATCATATACTACTGGGCCTGCGCAACACCTCAAAGGATCTCTGACCCAATATAGTGCCTACACACAGGATGGGTGCATGGTTTCCATAGAGACCCCAATGTGTCTTGGACCATTCGTAGGGTAGATAAAAGCTCTGCTCCCTCCCCACCTTTAAATTAATGGCAATAGACTTCTCTATCTTTGGAGGGGAACATGGAACTGGCAGTTTTAAAGAGAGAAACCTAACAGATCCATAAAGTAAATATTGTGATTCAAAAGAACTTTAATGATCAATTTAGTATAAATTGTTTTTCATAAATGGGAATTTACTGTTTTCTTGTATTGTGCTACAATATACCTTCTGGACACTGCAATATATATTTTTCTTTATTGGGGATTCACGACTTTATTGTTCAAGACTTCAAACAACTACAAACAATGCTCTACAACACAAACTAAGGAGTCAGCAGGGGCAATTGAAGAGGAGAATATGGAATCTATAGTTTCACATGCCTTCACTTTTAACTGGACTCTATTAAGGACAGGAAAGATGGGTCTTTTTTTCATTGCTTCATTGTTTTAACTATAGACAAGATGGTGATGGAAACTGAAGGATGAAGTTTGGAGACAATAATGATGTTTTTGTATGTCTGTGGCAGCATGTACAGATGCCAGTGGTTTCTTGCTACAGAACAGTATGGCAGTGGAATGGACAGTTACCTCCAAAATGTGCTATTGCTGTGGTTCCTTTAAAGTTTGTAGCCCATGCACGTTTTCTTTTCCCAACCTGTAAAAAGTAGGCTACATTTCCCAAAAAGCTTGGACGAACAATAACATTTGGTAGTAACTTAAGGCCATTTTTAGTGTGTCCAATTAGTGGTTCGGGAAGCCTTATTGAACTTATTTATAACTAACCAACCTTTTACACAATGATACACATGGCCACTAATGCTGGTCGTTGATGAATTCTACAAAAACTGGAGCAGCTTTACAAACAGCAAATACATTGGTCAGGATTCCTCAGGCAGATTCTTCCATAGCCTCACTGCTCTTACTGTACAGAACCTCATTCTGTGTTGATACAGAAACCTTCTTTACTCTAGACCTAAAGGATGCCCTTTGTTATAGTTACAGCCCATAATATAAACAATCTTAAAAGAGAGATCTGTATTATTATTGATATAGACAGTAGAGTGTAGTACTGTGTTAGTCATAGATATAAGCAGAGACAAGTAGAGTGCCATGCCTGAAGAAGAGACCTAAGTAGTCTGGAAAGCTTAGAAAACAAACAAGCCGTTCAATCCCCCTAAATCCAATAACGTGGAAAAGCCGGGTGCTCAGGAGAAAGCAGGACTGGATTCATCAACGAAAGAGAAAAATCTCCGGCACCCCGAAAATATAAAAAATGATCTTTATTGAAAAAACATATTAAAAACAAAGAAAATAAAAGCGTGGATAACACCTACGCGTTTCGTGCAGGAAGCACTTAGTCATGGTATGTTGGACAAGTAAAAGAACAGATATAAATACCCATAGCAATTAGATCCTTAATTAGTCATCAGGTGATCTCATGTGTGATGCAATGAATGCCGCACCATAACCCTGCACTCTGTTAATGTAATACAGATATGTATACAAGAGATACAAATATATAATAATGGTATACCATATAGATTTAAAATAAATAAATTTCTGACGTTATCATAGTCGGATGAGGGCAGGAAAAGGAAGAAGGGGGGGCAAAAGTTTCATTGCAGCAGACATGTATATGATCTGAATCATAAACATTTCTCTATCCTTGATGAATCTAGTCTGGAAAGCTTGCATTTACATCTATTCAGTTAGCCAATAAAAGGTATCACCTGGACTCTACTTGTCTCTGCTTATCCCATGATATATTTATACATGGTATAAAACACCATTACCCAGACTCATTTACTAAGAAGCAGACAATCCTCGTCAGAAAGTGCTTGAGAAGTAACAATTAGTGGTGACTTAAGTAATGTGGTAATCTACAGTGTAAAGCTTTATGCCTATTAGATATTTCTTAGGTTCTGTCTTTGGTCAGGAAAATGCCAGCTCTTCCTATCTAACCCAGTACTGCTCTGCTACATGTTACAGGAGCAAATCTTTCGCTAGCTACTCTTGACAATATCCTTGGGAGCAGTGCTAAGAGCTAAGAATCTTATATTCTGCACTAGAGGAGTAAAGCTCTTTAGCAGTGGACTGCAGGCCCTAATTTAGGCTATGGGACTGATAAACCTGTGAGTTAGTATGTGATATGGTTCTACCTCTCTGCATTGATGCTGGCTTATTCAATCTCCTCAGCACTGTTTTAAATTTGAGACACTGCAATAAACATAAAAATCAAGTCAGTTTTTCATCAGTTTGTGCATGTACAGTATATCTAGATTTAATATCTTAAACAATATTTATTTTGTATTCACATGCTGTTTCGCTTTAGAGGCATTCGTCTGAGCTGACAAGTTGAATTTAGTATATATGCTAATGCATTTATCTGTTGATCTATGTTATTTGCTTAACACTTTATACTGGCAAGCGGTTTTTGCACTAGACTATAAAATATCATTACTCTTACCATTGCCTATTTGCTTCAAAAAGGTGACCAGTTGTTTCACAATCCTATAAGTGACCTCTATTTTCTGGTAAATATATAGCGCATGGCTAGTCCAGAAGCCAAACAGTCGTCCAGTGTTTGCAAAGGACAGGACTACTCGTTTTCCTACAATACAATAATACATCAGTGCCACATGATAGTAACCTTAGTTGAATGTTGAATGAGAAGTCCTTGAATTAACTGAAAAGAGACTCTTATTATGTAATTGAAATGCTCTGCTGAGTTGTCTTTATGGAAGATCAAGTTGTTTGCTATAACTCAAACTCACATACATGCCATCAATGGTCACCATTTTGTTTAGAAATTCAGCTGGGCATCCTTGGAAAGTGCCTAGGCAGGACCATTTGTAGATGTGAGCATTAACGACAGCTACATGAGGAGCTGTGCCATAGGGAGTGCCACATTGGCTCAACCACCCCGTCTCCCATTTCCAAGGAATACAGTCGGTGCTGGAATAAATTGTTTTGGCTCAGCTTCTTTTGTCCCTGTTTCCGACAATGAGTACAATTTATAATAAAGAAAAGTAGAAACTTTTGGGTGTTTTCCTTGTGTTTTTATTTATATACCAAATGGCATGTTTGAGTTAGAAAGCTCTTTATCAAGTGTGCTCTTATTGCTGGAAACATGTACGCTCAAAATTTTCTATTTTATTAGAAATTTCTAAGGAACAACTGTGCACACTAATTCATTAGTCATAGCTTTAATACTTTATACCTTTCCCGCCACCACTGCTCTCAGTTTTAGAAGGACAACCCCTATTTTCAGGTGCCAAAAAAACTACAATAATGTCTTTAGTAAATCATTAGTGTCTTTACATGTGCACACCCATTAAATAAACAACTACACCCCTTCTGTAAAAAATTAAAACAATGTTCCTTTTCAATGACACAGAAAAATAATACATGCCAATCATTATACAATATTAAACAATATTCATGTGTTTCAGCATATTTATTTATCCATCTCCTTACTCACTGCCCTACCAGCTTCAGGACAAGCAAGAAGTGTGAGGGTTTACAATGATAACTCCTGGACAAACAAGCAGTATGAGGGTATACAATGATAACTCCTGGACAAACAAGCAGTATGAGGGTTTTCAATGATAAATCCTGGACAAGCAAGCAGTATGAGGTTTTACAATGATAACTCCTGGACAAACAAGCAATATAAGGGTTTATAATGATAACTCCTGGACAATCAAGTAGTATGAGGGTTTACATTGATAGCACTGCCCTATGCTCTATTATGCACTGTACCCAATGAGTTGAACTCCACTAAACTTTTTGCTCTTATCTGAAAATTAAGTGACTACAGTGCCTAGTTTCCCAAGTGCTGCAAGCAGACTTGGAGCAAGGAGCTAAAAGAGGCAATACAAAATAGCCTCTTAATTTTTGTTTGTGAGCTAAACACTTGACAGCATTCAACTCAGCAGGTATCCTGATTATTACCACATAACTTTTGATTCAAGTCCAGTTCATTCCAGGATTTCCTGTACTGCTGCAAGAAAGTAAAACAATGTAAAGATCTGAAAATTTTTTGTTAAAAAAACAGTCTAGCCAAAATGAACAAACAACTTTATTTATTTATGCTAATTACTAACTTGTATTAAATACAATTTATCAATTTAAAAAAATAAATAAAATTCTTACCTGTAAAGAAGTGCTGTACAGCACTTCCGTGTTGCAGACTCCATCTTTAAACTCTGCCGGTGACTCTACAGCATCCTGAATCACCTGATCCCTCTAAGAAGCACAGTCCTCTCCAGTTGTGATCAATTGGAAAGTATCTGCTTTCTGGCAGGGAAATTTGATGGGCCTCCTTGAGCTTCTACTGGGACCATGCTCTCTGCTTTAACGTCTTAGGCCAGGCTCATGCTGGTGTATAGGTATAAAAATTTTTAGAAAAAAAATGCGCGTCGCAAAAATACGCCATCACATTTCATTGACATATTTTCCGGACATGTTTTATAAACAATAGCACATACTTGTTGCTTTTCTCCCATGTGTGACTGCTATTGTTCAATTCCTATTGCTACTAATCCTGTTGCATTGATCACATTATGCGCCATATGCTAAAAAAAAATGCGACATGAAGCGTTCCGGCGCATGTTCCCCTCTATGAAACGTGAGATAGTGTACACATATAGGTCATTTTTTCAATGGATTTTTCTTGCCGCATACTTTTGGTGTTTTTTGCGATGCCGTTTTTAAAACAAAACTACACGCATCTATACGCTAGTGTGACCCTGGCCTTACCTCCTCAGCAGCCTGACCATGGAAAGGAACTTCACTACATAGTACTGATAGCAAGAACTATACTCACAGTGTCTGACCAAAATACTACATATCTACAGCCACTGATCGATTGTAACTATGTGGAGTTACTTCAGAAGTGGTTTCAACAGCTCAGACACATCCCTGGATTAGCACATTTCACCTGTAAATATGCCCCAAATCCTGTCTCCCTGATGCATTAGTAAAATGTTTTAAGCTTTTTCTTAAATACGTTAGGGGAAAGCCAGATCCTGATACCTTTATTTTTTTCTAAGACCTGTCAAAAGACCTCCGAGTTTGACCTAAATTCCATTATTACACTTATTGTGATGTATGGCAGTGAAGCCTGCAGTAGCATGCTCTATTCTTTGGCTTAAGAACCTGGCGATGTACTACTTTTCAAGTGAGGTTCAGCAGAAACCACAGCAAAATTTTTCTTGTTGATTTTTAAAAAGAATACTTGGCGAGTTGATGTTCTCTTTGAAGAGCTTTTAAATATGCGTGTATTGGGTTAGGCTCCTAGCAATGGTTATAGTTTGTTACAAACTACAGTGATTCTGGAGACAGTCATCAACAAGGAAGAAAGAATAGAAGAATGTAACAAAATACATAGAGATTTGAAATAAAAATTTCTTAAATGAAAAGTTGACTGACAATAATCTGATACTGTGCATACATAATTGGTTTAAATTTCAGTACAAAAACATACATTTCTTTTCATTAAGGGTTAGTCCACTGTGTTTATTTGAGGTTCTAGATGTCCCCTTCATGTATAAAACTAATACATGTATTTAAAGGGGCATTATACTGCACTGCGATTACCTCTTGTTAGGGCTTTGACTACAGGCAATATCTTCTCAAGATGCTCTATCAAACATACAACCAAATTTATGACTGATGTGTCAATTGATTCTCAAAGCAAAAGAAAAAAGAGAGGTTCCCAATATGATTTAGATTTAGATTTATTTATTTGTCACTGGATAAGTACATATATACGAATCAGTGAAATTACAAATGCGTCATAGACAATGGCAACCACAGTGGCAGATAGCAAAAGACAGTGGGTTACAAGCATGAATCAATAAACGTACAATTTGACGTAGCATTTGACAAAAAATGTGACTAAAATGACAATGATATAAATTAATAAATATAGAATAAAATACTTTATCAGATATCTTGAATAGTTATAAATTAGATTAAATAGTTAAATAGTTATAAATAGTTATAAATTGGTTAAATAGTTAAATAGTGGTAGGAAATATACATGCAAATGAATCTATGTTAAGACCAGGAGAGTGGGATATTTGTAGACTAGTGAACCGTAAGGGAGAGATTGAGCCTGTAGATGGAATCATGGAAGAAACTCTTCCTTAGTCTGACTGTGCGGGATTTTAGGCATCTGTACCATTTGCCTGATGGAAGGAGAGAGTAAAGTCCGTGGTTTGGGTGTTGTTCATCAGCGATGATGTTTCTGGTTCTGGACAGACAACGACTGACATAGATTTCCTCAATGGATGGTAGCTGGACACCGATGGTTCGTTGGGCTAGTTTAACCACCCTTTGAAGAGCTTTCCTGTCAGAGGTGTTGCAGTTCCCAAACCATGCAATGGTGAACTACTCTGAGAAGAGATACAGATAAATAAATGCACATATTACATAATTCATTCATTAGGGTTAACGGTGTACTATAAAAGGAAAATGAACAACTACAAACCATTAACACAAACAGGAGACAACCAACAGTTCCTCCTCCTAACTGAATTGTATTACTGATATATCAGTGTATGCTCCAGAGTAATCTAAAAGATTAGCAAATGGCATACAAACAGAAGTTGTCTGGAGATAGGGTAACTATTACTTACCTGCAGTGTAGATACACACTGCTCCTTCTGTACCAATATCAGGTATTATCACTTCAGAAAGGGAATATGAAGCAAGGCAAATCATAGGTAGTATAATCACAACAAGTTTATTGCATCATTACTTTTCAGCAATATTCCCTTTCTTGGAGCCCTGTGTATATTACCCTTGCCTCTCCCCATTTACAGTTTCTATCTATTCTATTACTACTTCTCTCTCCTGACATGTTTCCAGTATTGACTGTTTGTCTTTTTCTCATATACAGTATAAACTCTGGAAAATGCATTACACACACTGCTATGAATTGAAGTAGCATATTTTGCCCTCAGCAAAGAGAAATCCCTGCATGCTACCGTGTTTCCCCGATAGTAAGAAACCCCCGAATGTAAGACGTAGTGGGGGTTTTAGGGGGGCGGCCTAATGTAAGACATACCCCAAAAGCAAGACATAGTGGGACACTGTCTTACTTTCGGGGAAACACGGTATCTGCTGGGAGGTACCGTAGCTGCCTTGGCCCAACGCTAGAGCGTCTCTCATCCCTCCTCCTGTAACTTCCTGCCAGCGGCAGGAAGTTACAGGAGGAGTGATGCTGTAGCGCTAAAACTTGGAAATGTGCTTGAAACTTGGAAAAAGAAACCCACAATTCCTACTAAAACCAGGTCAGTATGTCTAGAGTGGATATGCCAATGAATTGTTGTAGCAAACAATGGAAAGTCCTGTCATTCCTCATTCCTTTAAACGAGAGAACGTTTTTGTTTTTAATGTGGTCCATTAACTTCCTATATAATATTTCCTAAAAGATCATTCTCTGTACTAACCTATTTACTCCTGTTTTTTTGTACAGGAAATGTAAATGACTATTATTCCTAAGAGATAAAAAAAATAACATGCTTTACATTGATTAACACCTTAATTTTGTCTTGGGGGTAGCACTGCATTGTTGCAACACAATCTTCAAAATTCCGGTTCCAGTGGTAAAAGGAAGAACTACATAAATGTTAATTTTATGGTTAAAACAAAAATTGACTTTTTTTTCGACAATATAAGACATACAAAAGTCCCACTACGTCTTACTTTCGGGGGTAAAAAGAATGTAAGACGTTGTCTTACTTTCGGGGAAACACAGTAGTGTTACTTTTTCATCTCTTTTGATTGATAAGGAAAATGCTCCATCTGCTGTACATAAAAGATATTGCAACTGCAATAAACTAGGCTAGTGAGAGCAGCAGACACACCTCTTGCTGTCAGAATTCACCCTATATATCACATTATATCTACATCATTAAATACCTCACAGGCGTAATCCAATTACTACTTTTCCTCTTTAAAGTGCCAGTAACATCAAAATGTTGTGGACTTCACTGATTTGAATGTAATGTTTTCACTATCTTTTACTGCTATCTGCAATAGAGAAAACATCCAGCTGCTCTAGTACCTAAAGTATTTTCTAAATAAATTTCATTCTTTGAATATTCAGGCTGAAAAAAGCTGTATTAAACAACAAGAGATTAAACAAGTGCAGTTTTCCACTCAACGTCACAATCATTGTTGTATACACAAAACTATTAAAGTGGAACTATCATGGGTGAGGCTTGAACTTTTCCTTGAGGTAAATATTTTTCTAAATATAATATGTTTATCCCTGGTTGTTCATTCCCAGTCATTTTTCTTATTGTGCAATTGTAGGCATCCCCACTGCCCAATCAGTTTGTGACAGTCACAGGCGAGCAAGTTCCAGACCACCTTGTGCAAGGAGCATATGAGCAGGAAAAATGGATTGTATTGTATGATAATTTATTCATTTAGCAATGTGCAGTAAACTCCACAGTTAAGGAGGATCATATCACCTAAATCTGCTGCAACAAGCTCCTGCTTAACTGTCATTCCTGACAGATCTCCCCTGACCCGTATTAAGCAGTTCATCGCAAGGCCCTCTGGGGGAGAAATTCCCATATATGTTAATAATAAATGTCTAACTGTAAACAGGAGAATGGCAAATTATTTGAATGATGTAGAAAATATCTTGACAAACGAACCAGATAGATATGTAAATTCTTTTCAAACTCTTGTTACTATGCAAGAGTTCATGAATAATTGCACAGACATAAGTGTAGGAATTTAGACAATGCCAGCACTACCGGTAGTAAAGTGGAAGCATCTCACATGAATGTGAAGAACACTCACAACAGACACTTACTTCAGGTTTTTAATGATATTTCTTTGGAACTACTGCTTTAAGCATAACCCACAAATGTTCATATGAATAATTCAATGTGAGGAACCTCACATAGATGAATGGAAAAGTGATTATTAGTGCAAATAACTGTATTAAGCTACAACTCATTTTAGCCAACCCAATCAGAGTACAGTTAGTCTGCTATGAACATGGCAACTGCCCTCAATTCATATGATTTGCTGTAGTCTGCGGACTGTGATCAAACTAACTGCATTACAACTGTAGGAGAAATGTCAGTGTAAATGAGTCCTAATCCACTGTTATCTAACTACAATAAAACCATGCAGCAGTACCACAAACTGAAGCTCAGTACTTGATCTGTGAAGTTCTGTGGGCAAGATGTGCAGGAGGGATACAATCTTTTCTGCAGCTTAAGGTGAAATGTCATGTTGATTAAAGGAGAACTAAAGTAAAAAAATAATAAACAACAGTTAAAATACTTACCTTATACAAAACCCGTTGATTACAGTCACTGCATGAGATGTGCTGTAATTAGCCGGCTCGTGATGATTCCCCCGATGCTTCTCAACATCATCACATTCATTGCAGGGGCCAATGAGAATGCTCTCTACAATGAACATGATGAAGTAGAAGTTGGGGAAGGAGAGGAAGGAGCTGAGCGCTGGCTTCTGTGTCAGCCAGCGCGTTGTGTAGGAGGGAAGCATCAAGAGCCAGCTGACTACAGTCACAGCTCATGCTGTAATCAATCAGCTCTGTATAAAGTAAGTATTTTAACTGTCTTTTTTATTTTTGACTTTAGGTCTCCTTTAAGGAAAATATGCGTACTCATTCTGTTATGATGAAAAGAGCAGAGTGGCAAAGTGTGTTGTCTGCTCTGCTCAAATCCATTGCTCAGTGTCAATGCTAATATCCCAGTAAAACTGCAAGTACCCATTATTATTTCATGTTGATAGTGCAAAGTAGCCAGAATTAACACTCAAGTTTCCCAGATTGCCTAACATCACTTCATTTGACATCACTGGCTTTGCTTCAATGAATGTCCTGAATCAATGTCAAAACTGTAATTCAGAGTTCCAGCACCAATAGCCACATTATATATAGTGCATGCTATATGCAGGTAGTCTTTCTTCTGGATAGGGCTGGGGTAAGCTGATATCTCTAACCAACCAATCAGGACAACAGTATAAATGTGTAGATCCTTCCCCGATAAACTCCCTTGCCAGAGCAGTTCTCCTGTTTAAGTGGTCCAGAAAAGAGCTAAAAAATCCTCCACCTGTCCATGGAATTTTGGGTCCAGGCACACAAACCTGCAATTTTAGTTACTCCCAGTACCATATTACACCTCACAATGTGGCCAGCACAATGTGACTTCTCTGTCTGTCCAGTCCCATTTCATTGCTTTCCCTGACAATGAAAGGCAGTAGCATATATAAAATAACCGGGCCACAAGAGCGCCGCTC
>WMED01012115.1:0-10631 GCA_019650415.1 Pipa parva
ACTTGCACTATTGGTGACTGACTAAATACTTTTTTTCCCCACTGTGTGTGTGTATATATAGAGATATATATTTTATCATACAAATGCATTTGCTTTCACTTCATTGGGTTATTTGTGGCACTTCACAAATATGCATTATCTAATGCTGACAGAGAAGTTAGGAGATTGTTTACCCAATAGGCATAAAGATGGTTGAGTTTTTCTCTTAACTAATTTCAAAGCAATAGCAATCAGAAATGTAACCTTTTCACATGTACTGCATGTAGGGATCACTGTCGTGCCACGCTAAATTGGAATTCACAAGTGAACTGTATTCATTCCTGAGTGTATAGGAAAAGGATAGATACGTTACCGGAGAATGTTCTCAATGCAGTTCCTCTGTCTAAAGAAAGCATTGACAATAGGAGTCCCTTCAGGAACAAGTGGTGCTTTGCAAAGGAAGCTCAGAATGGAAAGTACGCTGTGGAATGTCTGGAATTCCTGGTCTGTCTCAGTGCGAAAGGTAATTCTCTGGCAGAGCTCAGTAAGCAGGACTAAGTCCAGGATAATTGGGCTGGCCAGCAAGGAGTCCTGGGAAACAAATAAATTATAAAGTCAAAACATACAGAAGACTGTAGAATGAAATGCAGAAGCACTGCAAATAAAGTGTAGTTTTTCTAGTCGAATTTTCTGAGCTGTGGTTCCATCTACATATTGTTTTGTGCACAAGTCTGGCAGTGCTTACTTGAGCTCCTGGTCTTATACCCATATTGTTGGCTATCGCAGGAATTATTTTTTTATACAAAAGACTGTACCGCCTACAATCACCGAGCTTCTATATATATCAGTCAGTCTTATAAACACGCTCTAAATGTTCCAATAAACAAAAGCTAAACATCATCACAAGACAGGCATCTGGGGAGCATATTTTAAAGTTTCTTTCTGTAGTTTAGCTCTTTGCAGATTTTCCTATAGAACAGCAGTTCTCAACCTGGGGGTTGAACGACGCTCTCACAGGGGTCACTGAACACGCTGTGACTCCGGTAGTGAGCACAGGTCCCTTTATATAGGGGTTCCTGCGTGGTGAGGTTGGGCCCGAATGTCATCATGTGACACGCGTATGTGATGACATTGTGCCCGAACGTCATCACGTGACACGCAACGCATTGACATAGTGTCTGAACGTTAGGGTGTGATGTCATCACGGGAAGGGGGGGGGAATCACTGTCTCAAATAGGTTGAGAACCGCTGCTATAGAATACTTTTAAATAATTACACCCCTACAATAAACAAAGGCAATGGCCACCACAAAATCCATGTGGAATAATGCATGTTATCCTGCGTTAGTCCATTCCTTCGCAAGTCTGAAGTGCTCAAATGCAAATCAGACAAAATGATGGGCCAGGTTTTAACAAAATGAGGGGATGAACAGAAATGTGTGTGCGACCCCTACATGGTGTCTCTGGGTCATGGCATAGCAATATTGCAGTCTTTATAATTGCAAATACTCAGGTCACTTCAACACTTCCCAAGTTAAAAATAAAGCATGCTTCTGTCTATTGCAGTGCTTTGACAAAAAAGAAACAAAACATACCTCACAGGTGTTATGAAGAACAATTGTGTTGGTCCCCCCCATCATTATTTCTGATGTGTATTCATCCATCGCCCGTTTACTGTCTCCCACATATGGGACATATTTGATCACCACCTATTAACAGACAAATATAACACATGGAGATTTCATACAATCTGATCAAGATATGTAGAAGAAACGTTTTTGTGCCTTTTGTCCTTTCTAAATGTGTAGTGAGGCATGCTTTTAGCTGGTCCACTTTTCTTTTTGTTCCTAAATAAATAACTGCTGTAGAACCCCTATACATAATTGTCTGGTTAAATGGGTGCGGCTAGTGGATTATGGGTCTGAACACTGAATATGGGAAAGTTAGATCTGTTACAACTAAAGGATCAGTAATGCCAAAAATGACTGCCTAAACTGCATTTATTAGTTATTATATAATCAATCTGCGCACAATTCCATATTGTTTCTATAAAGTATTATATTTAGCTTTAAAAATCATGTTTTCAGGCACACTTCCTGAATGTATTAAACTAAAGTACCATAAAAAGCAATCTAGTGAAATCGGCGGTGCAAAAAAGTGTACGTCATTAGGTTCATTGCACCCCCAATGAGAACGCTCTCCTCACCGACAAAAAATAAAAAGTGCAATGAATGTGATGATGTGTACGTGCTCACTTGCATAAATGGGTGGAGCTTCACACTGGCTCCTGTACCCTCCCAAGCGCTGTGAAGTCTGCCTCCGTGCACGGATAGGACAGCACAGTTCAAGGTGTCACTGCAACATTTCAGCTTAGTAAAAGGTATTGTTTTGTTTCACCTTTAGCTCTCCTTTAACTTCAAATATAACATTATAACATGCACTGATTGAAAGGAACAGTTAACCATTAACAGTTTTTGGCCTGTCCAGTTCTCTCTCCCAAAGAAATGCTTTTTGCAGGGATTTGACTGAAACCGATTCTGAATAACCAATCCTAGTCATGCAGTTGAGTAACCACACAAATTAGTCAGTTCTAGCAGGCAGCTGGTGAGAGAGCACAGGCTTCTGAAAATAATTTATATAACTATAAATTCCAAACTACTGGAAATAAGTAACTACTACAAATTTTAAAAAATCAATTAACAATTTCAAGTAAACAGGGAGTTTGCCACTCCTTAGCTATATCATTGCACTTATAACTGCAATTAGAATTCACCCACAGTGAACCCTCCCCCACCCAGTTCCCTGCATTCACAGGTACATAACCTGTGCATACGGCATTTCGCAATAGGTCTACTCACACAGTGGTCAGGTTTCTCATTGGGCCCATAGAGAATTGGGTTTGACTGAACCATGTCATCCACCACATTACTTTTCGATATCTCTTTTGACCGAAACTGCTGAGGAGCAGAGAGATTTTTCCCATCATTATTTCCCAGGTGGTTATAGCTCACAATAGACGCAACCTGTGAAAAGAAATGTATTTGAAAAATGGATGCTTTGCAAATGAATGAATATAAACCATGGTTGGAACCATCAGGTTCCGTTGCATATACAGACATATAACCTCTCCATCCAGCAATGCTGTGAAATGTTATTTGTTGGAACTTTTCCATAAAAGAGGCTTAATCTTGTCTGAATCCAACTTGGTCCAACAATAAAATTACCTTGAGTCCAGCACTGACTAGGAAATCCACCAAAACAGATTTAATTTTGGTCTGTCCAGATTTAAAGTCATCTCCACCAATGAATACATTATGTCTGATTGCCAGTTCAATAGCACCTGGGACAAAAGTGTTTTGAGGAGACCCGTTGATATAAGCACAACCCTCTAGGATGCTGGCCACTGCAAACATTGTTGATGGAGATACTTCAAGTCCATTCTGGGAAGAGAGAAAACATAATACATTACACAGTGCTGGCTATTTATGGGAATTGTTAAGGACATAACTGACCAACTAGATTTCTCTTTATAATAATTATACTATGAAAGCTGTTTTGCACTGAATTGTTTGGGTTTCTACGCCAATAACTGGATTGGTATATTTGTTAAAATAAATTAAAATTTTAGTAGCTAAAAAAGGAAACATTGGCTTATAACAGTATACCCAAGAAGACAACCAATGTTGTCTTTAGAACACATCATATGTGATAGTGGGGTGCAGCCCTGATTTACAGTGTCACAAAATGGCTATGATTCCTTCCTCCCACCCCATTAATCTAAAAACAAAATGTGAATGGGCACACATTACATAACAAAAAGCCATAGACATGCATCATCGTATAAATGGATCACGACCTACCTCCCTAAATTCTAAAAATACATCTATTTGTATGATACTTATACCATAAGGCTCAGCATGGTTACTATGCAAGTTGTTTGATTCTTAATAGCAAGCATTGCAGTACTATCAAGAATAGTACCCAGGAACAGTCCTAGAGGAAAAAAGTACTTGCCTCAATTGCTTTGAGTAAGTTTTCAGCTGTATCGTTCACCCCAGGAATGATGTCACAGAAACGTTCAGTGTTTGCTGTCCATAATACAATAACTTTGTCGACCCCGCTTGTTCGCTTGAAATCCTGTATATCTTCCCGGATCTTCTGAACCTACAAATTTAGAAAATATAATTTATGAACAGACTTTTTCCTAGTCAATCGAGTAATAGTTGTATGGTTGTGAATATAAAATTTCAAAAAGAACAAAAAGTGTACTGAATACATCAACCTATTTAAGAGTATAAATATACCCACTTTCTTAAAACAGGTCGATTTCATTTAAGTTTTAACTTTCACTATTTGTAAAGGAGCAGCCAGTCAAAAACAGTGAAACATTTCCAATACCCATACAAAACAGTATATGATAAATACTCCCAATAAAGTGAAATAACAATGGTGTTATCTGTACTTCATGGAAACCCCTGCATATCACATACACTTTCTAAAATGAGTACAGGCATCACATTTAAAGTGAACCTGTCAGGTCCACTTTTTTATTTTATTTTATTTTAAGGAAACAGGGAGTTGTCTTAAAACAAGCAAACTCCTTGCTCCAATGCCCGACTTGGATCTCAAGTTGGGTTGGGCAGGGCTAAAAGGATGACCGACATTATAGCTCCTCCAATCAGATTTAAGAATCTAGCAGGGATCTGATTGGACGAGCTATAATGCCAACCATTTAGCTCCACCCAACCCAACTTGAGATTCAAGTCAGACATCAGAGCAGAAAAGAAGCCGAGAGTTTACTCCTTTCACTACAGTCTTAGATGAATGCTTTTAGTATCTAGTTAAGACAACTCCCTGCTTCCTAAAAAGAATCTGTTAAGTGGACTTGACAGGTCCACTTTAAGCCTGGTTTACTGGCCTCATATTTCAAAGGACACTAACAGCGGAGAAAGAGAGAACATACAGAAGGCAGTTATGGTTGTGGCTCTCTAATCAAATCAGGTTTTCTGAGAAAAAAAAAAAATCTCTTTTTTCTCTCTGGTCTCTTGGGAAACACAGGACCAAGGGGACATACCAAAGAAATCCCAAAAGTACGGGAGGGAGATATTAAAAACATATCACATAGCAGGAAAAATAGCAGAATCATTACAAGAAACAGGAGCAATTGCTGCCTGCAATACATCTCTCCCATTACTGACATGCTGAGATGCAAAAAGATCCACTCTGTAAAAGTTAATAAAGGTAGACGGGGACACCCACGTAGCAGCCCTACACAAAACAGTCCTGGTTCACATGAAATGCAGACAACATCTTTGGTAACAAAGGAATTGTTATCAGAATTTATTTAACCGCATGAAAAACCAGGAAAGGATCCTTCCAAGATAAAGCAGCCAATTTAAAAACTCTGCGAACTGAAACAATTGCCACCAAAAAGACTACTTTTAAAGTAAGATTAAACAAAGAAGTCTCAGATAATGGTTCAAAAAGGAGACTCCTGCAGAACGGACAATACCAAATTCAAGTCCCAAGCAGGAATAGGTGCCCTTATACAAGGGAACTCTATGAGGTACACCCTGCAGGAATGTATGTCCCTCATCTAAAATTACTAAACGTTGTAGAAAAAGAACTGATAAAGCTGAAACCTGCAACTTTAAAGAGGATAAACTTAGACCTTTATCTAAGCCTCCCTGCAGAAACTGAAGCATGCAAGGTAATCGAAATTGTTCAAAAATTCAAACCTAAAGAACACCACCAAAGCCAATAAGCTTTCCAAACCCCATGATAAGCTGCTGACAACCACGGACTTCCTAGCTTTTAACATAGTCCTACTTATGGCCTCTGAAAAGCCCTTTCTACATAGAATTAAGGACTCAACAACTACGCCATCAAAGAAAGGTTGCCTGAATTGGGATGAACAATATTCCCCTGGTAGAATTGGAAGATTCCGAGGGTCTACTGACATGGACAACAGGTCTGCAAACCACGACCTCCTGGTCCAATAAGGTGCAATCAGAATGGTCCTGACCCCGTCTCTGCTCATCTTCTGAAGTACCCTCGGCAACATTGCCAGAGAAGGAAACATATACACAAAATGAAAATTTCATGGAAAACTCATAGCATCTATCATTAGTGACCTGGTATCCTGAGCTCTGTAACAAAACCTCAGTATTTGATGATTGAATCTTAACGCAAAAAGATCTATTTCTGGAAGGCTCCATCTTTGAATTAGTTGGTTGAATACTAGCGGATTCAATTTCCATTCTCCACGGATTGAACCCTGATTACTCAAAGTCTGCCTCCCAGTTCAGAATCCCCGGAATATGAATGGCCAATAGGCATAGCGCTCATCTCTCTGCCCACTGAAATATTACAGCAGCCTCTTCCATCACTGCGACACTCAGTGCCCCCCTGATAATTTATATATGCCACTGTTGTGACATTGACTGACTGAATTTGCACTGGCTCTCCCTTTAACTCTTCTGACCAATGAGCCAGTGCCAATCAGACTGCTCGAAGTTCCCCTATATTGATTTGAAATAGACTCTCCTGAGTGGACCAACAACCCTAAGTTTGGAGATCCCTGACTACTGATCCCCAACCTGAAAGGGAAGCATCAGTGGAAATGAACATCCATGAAATGAGTCCCAAAGGTCTCTCACTCCGGAAATTTGCAGGAGCTAGCCACCACCTTAGGGACCGAAGAGTATCTGGTTATAGAGAAATCTTAGTAGAGAGAGAATGCCTTTTCCATTTCCTGAGGATGTCCAACTGAAATGGTCGCAGATGAAACTGCGCATACGGGGTTCGCTTCTGTTGAGGACACAAGAGTCACCATATATTCATACAGAATCTTATTGATGGACGAGGTTGAGATATTAGGTCTGATACTCCCAACTTCAGTTTGATTATCTTGTTTGCTGGTAACAGAACCCTGAAACTGGTTGAATTGAAAACCAACCCCAAAAAAAGTTGCTGGGATGGAAGAAGATTAGATTTTCCTAGATTTAGGATCCAAGGTTAGCTGCATTTTGAGAGAAGACAGGCCTGAGTAGCAAACTAGGAGGTGAAACCCGGGGGAAGGGCTTCCGTTAATCCACTTACCCATACCATAATCGATCAGGGGCCCTTCACAGCCTCGTGTATCATCTGGGTCCCATGGTATTGCACAGAGTTAACTCTCTCCTGCTATTTCAGGAGAAAAAGGTATGCATGTGCAGGGACAGAGTATATAACCCTGTACCCTATATACTACTGTCTTATGCATGTAGAGGGTAGACGACGGATGGCTCAGAGCCAGCTCTGTCCCCTGTCATACCCACGGTTGTCAGAGTATAAGTCTGACCAAAGAAAAAAATCTTGGACACAGGATCAGTTCACTGCTTCCTTGGAAAAGGACATTAGAAAAACTGGAGTTTCTCTTCCTGTGCTCAGGAGGAAAGGCCCTAGGGGAGGAGTCTCTTTTTCTAGTATCCTGCCTCCAGTGGGAGGGAGCTTTACCCCTTGGTCCTGTGTCTCCCAAGAGACCAGAGATAAATATCAGTGCTAGTGCTCAATAAGGAAGGACTTCAGTTTGGGTTTAAATGTGCAGAGGGAATGTTCCTAGTGAAGATAAAGGGGTATAGAATTCCAGATGTGGGGGGCAGAAAGAGAAAAGGATTTAAGACAAAGAAAGCGCTGTATAGGTGTGTGGCATGCAAAGCTAGTTGCTTTGGGAGGAGCGCAGCTGATGTCGAGGAATGTATATATTATAACTTTACACATGCTAAACTTAACATAGTCACCAGTATCTTACACCACAGTTTTCATCATTAACAAAAAACAGAAAACCATATTATACTATAATTCTATCTTAATTTCTTACAGCAGCAATATTTACCTGTTCAGCTTTGGTCCCGTGAATGAGATGATCAGCTCTATCCTCTTGATTGGCTGCAATAAATTCCGGGATATAGACTGAAGGCCTGGGCTTCATCTTTTCCATTAAAGGTCTCAACTGCTCCTGGAGTTGCCAGTCCAAAACCTCAGCCCTAAACATGGCATCTGCGAGGTTCAAGGAGGATATATCCCAACCTAAACACAGAATTTAAGCATTTTAATTTGAATGTTTTTCACGCCATTGTTCAGGTCACCAGCCATAAATCATTACAAAATGGAGATTTCTATGGTGGGTGAACCTGGCCACTAGGCATTTATTTTCTAAATATCAAATGCCTAAATACATCTACTGTATACTAAACATGTAGCGATCATTAGATCTGTAGCTAAAGACCTGGCAGAAAATAGCAACAAAAGAACAAAAAAACATGATGGTTTGAGACTTAGAAGTAAATCTATACTAGGGTGCAATGGAGTCAATGTTCAATCTATTAATATTTTAATCACTTCTTTCTATTAAATTCATTCTTTATGTTGTATCTGAGAAATGAGGAGGAATACATTTTTGTTTTTGGGACAACACCATTTAAGTCATCGACTTCTTTATGTAATTATTGATTTGTATATTTACAGATTGAAGTTTTGTCATTATTTGTTCCAGGAGACTAATAATTTGAAATAATCTACAATACCAAATTCAATTAAGTTCTGTCACACTTTTGGCAAGGCTTACCATCAAAGACTATATCATTGGGATCCACCATGGGAAGAAGGTCCCTGAAAGGAATATGAACATCCCCAGCAGGACCAGTACCAAGACAAACAGTGGAAGATTGAAACAGTGATCCATAATAATTAGCAACCTGGAAGAAACAAGGTGGTCATTAAGGCACACCGAGCAGGCTCTGATTCTGCATAGTTTAATTGCACTTTACCTTTAACAGTCTAAGTCCTAACCCTTATATATAAAACAAGAGACCCAACTCTTTTTAAAAAAAAAACTATTTTAACAGGTGGGCTAGTGTGGCGTTTAGTTGGACGCTTTTTATTTTATTTGGACTTGATAGATTGTCTAAGATTACAAAATGTCAGTATAAAGCAGCGGTTCTCAACCCCGGCGGGGGTAGCACGACCATCCCACGGGGGTCAAGAACCGCTGCAGCACCCGGAAGTGCCCGCAGGACCCTTTTTATAAGGGTTCCTGCGGGGTGACGTCAGCCCAAAAGGTCACCACGTTGACGCGCATACGTGATGACATTTCGGGCGAAACGTTAGGACGTGACATCACAGCCTGGGGGTCGCGGTTCTCAAAAGGATGAGAGCCACGGGTCTAAAGGGACAACTCAAGGGTTACAGGTCATTAGTGCCACAAGGCTTAATCATCTCTAAGCCAGTATAGTAAGCCCTATGCATAAGGTACATTATTACAAGACTAATTTTCTGTCAAGAATTGTTTTTGCCAGTCTACCTTTGTTTTAATGTAAATAAATGCAATAATCTGTTTATAGTCCAATTATGCGCAATATATTTTAAATGCAAAATTTGCATGGAAAAATTGATAAAATTTCATACATTCTTTACCTTTTCCTATCCTGTGTCCCCTAGAGGGCGACATTCCAAAAATTCCGTTCCAATCCTTGGTCCCCTGGCAGGGGACATCAATATTACAGATGTATTATTTCCTGCTAATTTCTTTGATAAAATTCACCGATATTGCATGAAACGTCTAATTTCACGTTTTTCGCCAAAAATATTAGGATTTCAATGGGCGGAACAGGAAATTTTATTGGATAGGAAAAGGTTAGTATTCGTAAACAGAAATATAATATAATATAATACAATATAATATAATATAGGCATTAATATCCACAGGTTCCTAAAAACTAAATGAAGTGCTGCATTTCCAGGTATATCCATGAGAAATCTTTGTTACCTTCTTTCCAGTTTTGGTCATCCAAGACAGTCCCATACGGTTGGCCAACACCGCGGCTGTGACTGTGGTTCCATTATTTCCACCCCAGCCAACTAGCATGACTCCAAGTTTGGGAACCTTTCTCTCAGTTTTAAAAGTAAACTTGGTGGAACATGGTTTGACCTAAGAGAAGACCAGACTATATAGTACACAAGCTCTTGCAGTTCAAAAAAAGTTTTGGATAAAGCAAACTCTTTACTCAGAAAAGCATTCAGTACAAGAATGTATAATCTTTTTAGACTCACTACTAACAAATAGGCACACCTCTCCATATTTTAATGTGGGGGAAATAAGCTTTAACAAAACACAAGTGAACTGTGATTAATCTCTTCGCAATACAACTAGTTGGATTTCCCAGTACTTACCGCAAACAAATTATTGAATGTAACGGTAAGCCAACAAAGGATATTGTTTTTCCATAAGAAAAAAAAAAAAAGGCAGAAAAAGAGAGTGAATTGTCTTGCCTGAGGCAGCCCTTGAAGTGATCCCACAATTTTATCATCCCATAAAGCAGATCAGAAGCAGTACTATCCAGAACAGAGATGAAAAGATCCAGTTTACCATTAGAGAACTAGTAACACCGCACAAATAAAAAATTACCTAAAATTCCTAAATTGCATCTGCTACTCTCTTTTATTGTGCCATCTTTTATCTGACAGTACATATACCTGAAGTGGCTTAAAAAGAACAAGTTTTAAATGATGGCTGCAACAGGATTGAAAAGAACAACACAAAACTATAAATCAGGAATTCAACTACCAGTTACAACTTTCTTTTTGTGTTAGTGGGCCTTTCAATTAAAAGAC
>WMED01012116.1:286-14946 GCA_019650415.1 Pipa parva
CCAAGCTAAAACTTATTCACCCTGTGGTTCATTATGTTGCAGCTATGAAAATGCGCATACCAGCTTAGCTTAGAACATTCTCATACAACTATAGCCAGGAATATTTCAAATACAGTTGCAGTAATGTGGATTTGGACGTGGTCCCAGCACATTGGCCAGCTTTGATCACATCACATGCAAAAATCTGCTTTGGTCTTCAACTTTTTTAAGAGGTCAACTAGTGATGATGGAAAGTGGAAATGGTGCCAAAATATGTTCTCAGTTTAATTAACCTTAAGGGGAAGTATTGTTTCCTGTTATGTTTGCCGATCCTATTGCTGTTTTATTTTTATTTTCAGAATACTTGTTGTTGAACTCCGCCAGTTGATTAAAAACTTGGCGGATGGCTCATTCAGATGGTAATGCAGTTGTGTATGGTTATTAGAATTTTCACCGTGTTTTTCGGTGGACTGTAACAGAAAAGCACAGCTGTGTTACTCCTTCAGATACTCCACCGGTCATGTCTGAAAATAAAAAATTCTTAAGAAGAGAATCAACTGGAAGGGAAAAACCAGCTTTGCACGCCATTGTGCAACATATGGTACTAGTTGGCAGGGATGCTTCTTTCAGAATGCCAAGCACTGCTGTGTTTTTCAGGATGAGCAGTACTGAGTGCATACTGGGAAATGGTGCCAGGCCCAGAAGACTTCCCGACATTGACAGGACATTAAATGACAAATGTTTATTGGTGACACAAATTGTTCAGTTTAAGCCCTGATGAAGTGAGACTAGTCAAAGGCCAAAAGAAGTTGCAACACATTTAGGAAACCATTGCTAATGCTGGAAGAGTCAGTGTAGAGCTGTGTTATATAAAATGTTGGACTGATGGATACCGGCCCACCAGAGAACTTGACGGAACTGTTGCCTAATTGCCTATTGTTTTGACTGCTCAGTAGCCAGCCCATTTATACACGTTGTTGAATATTCCTTGACCATCAGTTTTCTCAAGCATTGCTTAGTATCCTGCTCTGCTCAGAGGTGACCATCCAAATGGACTATATTGATATGCCTTTTAACTATATAAAAAAAAATGCATTCCTGGGCTTAAATCCAACATTGCTGAGGGCTACCAGAGGACCCTAGTTTCCAAGAGGAAATATCATACAGTTATATTAACTTTCCACACAAGTATAAACAGCGCTGCTGCAAAACTGTGGACACCTTATAACATTTTTAACCACATCAACAATGATATAGTGTTCCATTAAGAGAAATCAATATACAAACAACAACAACTACCAGGTCTACCTTCATATGTCATCCTTCAGAATCAAGCAATCATTTTCATTTCATTACTTTTTAGTTGTTGCTAGGTTTCAACTTGCAGTACCCTTCAATGGACTTTAATTGTCAAGGATGATGGGAGTTGTTGCTCAAAGACAGCTGGAATTACACATATTGGACATTGCTGCTCTGCAGGGGTGACTTACCAACTGTGTTTTGCTTTTGAAGCTTTTACCGCATTCTTTGCATATATATATATATATATATATATATATATATATATATATATATATACGGTTGCTCAACAGTGTGAATACTCTTATGGATAACAAAACATGAGCTATGTGCAAAGGATTTTCCACAAACTAAAGAACCATGGGGATTCTCTCCCATATGGCCCTCTCTCCTGTATGGCCTTGTATCCTGTATGGCCCTGTCTCCTGTATGGACTTGTATCCTGTATGATCCTCTCTCCTGTATGGCCCTGTCTCCTGTATGGACTTGTATCCTGTATGGCCCTGTCTCCTGTATGGCCTTGTTTCCTGTATGGCCCTCTCTCCTTTATGGCCCTGTCTCCTGTATGGCCCTGTCTCCTGTATGGCCCTGTCTCCTGTATGGCCCTGTCTCCTGTATGGCCTTGTATCCTGTATGGCCCTGTCTCCTGTATGGCCTTGTTTCCTGTATGGCCCTCTCTCCTTTATGGCCCTGTCTCCTGTATGGCCCTGTCTCCTGTATGGCCTTGTATCCTGTATGGCCCTCTCTCCTGTATGGCCCTGTCTCCTGTATGGACTTGTATCCTGTATGGCCCTGTCTCCTGTATGGCTTCTCTGGTGTAAAGCAAAATGATCAGTTGTGTTTTTTATGGAGCTTCAGATAATATGTATGCAGGAAGTGTGCCCTAAAACCCAATTTTTAAAGCTAAATATCTTACTTTCTATACACAATTTAGAATATTTGAAAGAACAGATTGAATACATAGTAACTTACATTTTTGGTGTTACTGTTCTTTTAAATTGAAAGAAAAACCAAAAAATAAAAAAATACCTCAAATTTATAGTTTATAGTTACTATACATTATACAACCAGTGTTTCTAGAACTTCTACAATGTATAGCTTTTTAGCTTTAAAAATTGTGCTTTTTGGGCACTTCCTCAATATATATTCTCTAAAGCAGTGGTTCTCAGTCCTTTTACTGCCGCAACCCTTTACTACAATTCCCCGTGATTTGGGGACCCTGTTAATTAATAATTTTCTACTTTACATGTTAGAACAAACAAAACCCTTTATTTCCAAAGGCCTTAGGTAGCCCCTGGCAAATAGTCATTTGACCCACCCACCTAACGGGGTCGCAAGCCACAGGTTGAGAACTGCTGCTCTAAAGCAAAGAGTGGGACTGGGCGAGGACTGTCTAACAACATGGCCACTATCATTAAAGATAACAACAAACAGGAAGCAATAAAATCTATTCATTTAATTGTGTTGTGTTTAACTGCCATGCCGATACCAATGGGAATTTGACTGGTCCTTTAAGTTAAGTAAACCTTGCACATTACTGAACTCCCGGTTACCTGAGCAACATCTATGGTTCTAATTAGGGAACTTCTCAACATGTAAACCCTTAATCCAATAATCCTAGTTACATTATTAGAGTCATTCAATTTAACCAAGGAACATGACTAAGATGTGAGAGGCAGGTTTTACTAGCGATTACATAACGCATCTGGGCCCAGATACCACAGAAATGGACACCTTTACCCTCCCCTCCCTATTTAGGGACTGTTGTTTCTTTCTAAAATTGGGACACGTTTATAAAGCAAGGGATGCAGGTGAGAAGAATGTAGGGCTGATAGAGATGAAAATTTATCAAAGTCAGAAAGACCGCTCTGGATATTATTTAAAGTTCCATAGGAAACAATCGAACAGATTATCAGATAAAGGATATATACAGACAATATAAATCAAGGAACCTCCAAGACAACTTTTTAGAGTACTATGTAAGAAGAACTGTCATGCCAATCTATAGGATTCCTTCATTTGCTGGAATTACTGGCCCTTTAAAGGGTGTTTTTGCAGAGAATTTATTTACCTTAGCAACCAGCCAGTGAGATATATACAGACTGGGGGGAGGCTTATTCATCAAAGTGAGAATTTGACTGTCAAAGTGAATTCTAGTAACTTTCGGGTAACTACACTCTAATAATCACAAATTCTCCACTCCTTATTCACTAAGCAGTGGATTCCCATCGCCATGAAGTGAATAACATCAGACGCAGTCAATGACTTAATAGTCAGTCAGACTGTAGGCAAAGGGAAACTGGAGAATTCGGAGCAGTACACCTTGATGAATTCGCTACTTTGACAGATTTCAACAGACTCCGACACTTGATGAATAGGATCAGTCCGAGAGATTCCCTCATGTCGGGGTGGGCCAGTACTGGCTATGTAACTTTTTAAATAAAAATAGCAGGCAGTTTTATTTGCCGTATAAAGTTTACATATTTAAAGAAATACATTGTTACGTTAATATTATACAGGGCTACACCATTCCAAGGGGTATAAGGGATGTGTGTAAGGGATGCAGTAGGGTGCAACTATGAGTGGACTCGTGCCTCTGCAAGCCATCTATTGCAGTTCCCACAACCAGAACCCTTAATACAAACCCCAACTTATTCCCCTTCCTGACATCCTAGCAGAGGATCTATTCATAAATCTAATAAACAATCTGGGTTGATTAAACCTGAAATGGTATTAAGCTTGGGTGTCATGACCTGTACAATATGGCAGCTGTCCCCAACTCCCACTTATAAAGCTTGCACTGTATGTTAGCTAGAGCAGGGAGGAGCTTTACTTCTTAGTGTGTGTGGGGGGGGGGGGAAACAGGGTGTGGCCAAGAAGCTTGACTATTAAAAGGCAATCTTATTGTGAAAAACATCAGCCTAACTTTTTCCTCCACAAGGTGGCCCGGCTAGCTCAGTCGGTAGAGCATGAGACTCTTAATCTCAGGGCCGTGGGTTCGAGCCCCACGTTGGGCGACTGTTTATTTTCCCCTTAAGACATGTTTGCTCACTCAAAAGCAGAGAGAAAAGCTCCAATACTCTCCTCAGGACATCCATAACTAGGTCCTCCAAAAGGAGACAAAGTGTAAAAATGTAAGCAGTCCCGTTCCCCTCTTTTCTACACTGGTGTCTACAAGAATGTACTAGTTACACATCAAACCCATTATCTAGTATAGGCTTTTTTAATAGTTGGGTCAAGAGGTTCCTCTGTTTGCCAAGAACTTGTAGTACCGTTCTTGGCAAACAGGTGTTTGCATTAAACAAGCTGACATAGCATTCACAACTTTAGCGCTGCTGAGACACATGTTAAAGCGTTGCCTGAAGCACAATATATAATGATTAAAGCTCAACATTCCTGGAATACATATTACAGTCCCTAATGCTTTGTCTGCAGACAGTATGTTTGCTGCTCTTTAAACCGAGACAGGGATGTAACAGGTTTGAAAGAACAGTAACGCCAAAAGCTGAAAATGCCTCAAAATGCATTTGTAGTTACTGTAGGTTCAATACGTGCTTCCAAACATTCCTAATTGTGTCAATAAGGAATAATAATTCACTTTAAAAATAGGGCTTTAGGGCACACTTCCTGTATATGCTTTATGTAAAGCACCCTAGAAAACATTAGGACTGGGCGAGGTCCTTTTAAACAACATGGCTGCTATCCGTAAAGCTAAGAACAGACAGAAAGTAATAAAATGCATGAATTTAACTTCAAATAGAACATTTTTCCAAGTGTTGTATTTAAATAACTGCCATGCCAATCCAAATGGAAGTTTGATTTTTTTTCAGTGTTACTGGTTACTGGACTTTACAGCTATTTGAAAAAAATCAGTTACAGAATAGCGATGGGTCCACCCTTTCCCAATTCTAGTTTAGGTCCATCTTGGCCATAGAGAGAGAGATACCTGACCCAGCCAAACAGGTTGTGATAATCTGACCCAGGGCTGCCAATAAACATGGTGCCCCATGCATTTATTTTATTTATTCCCATTTTGATTACATTTTGAATTAATTGAAGAAATGAGTGACCTACTCACAAAATTTCATCCACATATAATTTGCCTTTGTGTGTTAATTTCCATATTTTTTTTGTTAGAAATGACATGAATTCTGATGGCAGCTCTAACCCCAATAAAAACCTCTTGGGTCTTTCTGATCATACACTCTTCCCCAGCTGAAATGCCCTCAATAGCCCTATGTTATAAACAGGTGTTCCATGAATCTCATACAACTTCCAGGGTACAAAACTCTAGTACACAGATTAAAGACACCCTTAAACGGGAAGTTGAAACATATCCTCTTTCATGTGAATAATTACATTGATGTATGAAAAAAATATAACTTATTTCCTTACAGCTGCAGTGTAACTGTTGTGTTACTAAACCACAGTATTTTGTATTCTGTCACCGAGTCGTTTCATGCAGAATGATCTTCAGTTATCATTATTATTATTTGCCATTGCTCCCATCATTCCCTGTGAAGAGAAAGCTTCCAAGCTCAGAATTAATGTTAACTGACATTGTTTAGCATTGTCTCGACAAGTTGAAACAGATTCTTCTAAAAAAAACAGTTTTTCTATAAGAACCAGTGTTTCACCTCCAGTCAAAATTCCTTTCCAAGCTCTTCTTAACTTGTTATACTAAGGGATTTAAAGGCACACACATAAAAAGAAATCAAAATACAGTGATACCTTGGTTCTCAACCACAATTCGTTCTGGAAGTGCGGTTGAGAACCAAATTTGGTTGAGAACCAAAACAATTTATCCCATAAGAAATCCAATCGCAGATTGACTTGTATTGATGCTGCGAATGCCATTCTGCTCATATCGGGTGTTTGAGTTCCAAATATTTGTTCAGATTCCAAGACAAAATTTTCTCGAATTTCGTGGTTGAAAACCAATTTGTTTGAAATCCAAGTCGTTTGAAAACCGAGGTACCACTGTACTTTCCATTACATAAAAGCAAGAGTTTTCAAATAAACAGAAAGATTCAGTTTGCCTTGATGTGATTTAATGTTTGTTTGTTTGTTTTTTAAAGTATTTGCAGCTGAACGAGTAGGTGTTTGTGTAGTTGATCAAAAGAAAATATCTACGTTTGGGAAAGCAACACAACTTCAGATTAGAGCAGCGGTTCTCAATCTGTGGGTCGCGACCCCGTCCCACTGGGGTCGAGAACTGCGCCGACTCCCGGAAGCACCCGCAGGAACCCTTCTTATAAGGGTTCCTGCGGGTGACGTCGGCCTTAAATGTCATCACTCGTTGCGTGGCGTGATGACGTTTCGGCCGCAACATCATCACGCGACGCGCGGCATGATGACCTTTCGGCCGAACGTCACCATGTGACGCGCGTACGTGATGACGTTCGGCCAAAACGTCATCACGCCACGCAGCCCGATGATGTCAGAGGGGGTCGCAGTCTCAACAAGGTTGAGAACCGCTGGATTAGAGGAAGAAAGAAGGATTTTAGAGGGGTGTTTTTTTTTTTTGCTTTGTTTTGTTTTTACAATATCTGTGTAGGAATGGCTTGGGTTAGCTTCAGTGTCACATTGATGTCATGCATAAGGCCCGGTCGATTGAGGAGGTGTGCACGGTCGGGCTAGCCTGCTGGAAGCGCTCACTCGGGGCCTGGAGTAAACACTGTTTACTATGGGGGGAATTCAGCAAGCAGCGAAGTGAGCTACGATGTGTTCGGCTCACTTTGCAAATGGTAGTATGCGCATGCTAATGTTCTGCGCACGGACATCAGCATGCGCATACTACCATTTGCAAAGTGAGCCGAACACATCGTAGCTCACTTCGCTGCTTGCTGAATTCCCCCCTATATCTGAAATTAAACCTTATTTAAAGGGGAACTATAGTGGCAAATCATACTTACCTAATCGATCTAGCAGAAGTACACGAAGTATCTGGGCATGCTCAGTTGGTTAGTTTAAACTCTGGTCTATTTGAGGGAGTGAGCAGAATAGCGATATATTCATCTGATGATCCTGGGCTGTGGAACATCAGATGAATACTGATCTAGCAGCACTAAACTTCAGGTGAAATTTACTAAAGTCGGAAACAATTTTTTTTAACATTTCCGCCCTTTTTTTCATATGCAGTACTACTACACCGTAGAGAGAAGCGTTTTTCCCAAGTAGATGGTTCATCTGAAGAATGATAATTTATTGCAAGCGTTTCAAAACTCCCGCACCAGGAAATGTGTGTGTGATGTGTAGCAACCAGTTTTCCATGAGAAGGTACCCTTCCCCGGACATTTTTGCCTAATGTGTAATGTAACGACTGTGCACAAGTTAATCTCCTGCATTCCAAGGAATGGCCAAAACACTACTTAACCAATAGCAGCCAGGCATCTTTTTCTTCTCATGTTTAGCAGTTATATCACACACATTTCCTGGTGCTGGAGCTTATCAGTGCTGTGTAATAAATCATCCAGCTTCCGATGAAACATCTACTGAGGAGAAATGCTTCTCACTAAGGTATAGTACTGCATATGTAAAGATGTAATCTGACTATAGTTCTCCTTTAAGTATTGTGACATTTTAGTAACAAAATATGAAGATTGTTCATTCTAATGGAATAAATGTGTCATAACTCACTGGGGAAAGGATTTGTGCATTATTCAAACTATAAAATATGCAGATTATTATGAAATAAGAGAAAGTTGTGGTTTATCAGCCAACAGGCATACTGGATTTTCTACACAATAGCTTAATTAAAACATTCATTGAGCGTTACTGATTTCCAAATCTAGATTAAAAAAAATGACATTTTATCTATTTTGTTAAATTGTTACAAATTAAAAATTTCCTTGATAAAAAAAAAGATACAGCTTGGAAATGTGGATGTATCACAAATGTAATGTTATTTAAAGAAGAATTAAACGTTGTCTCAATCCCTTATTAAAATGATAGGTCTTGGAAAGAACAAAATAAAACAAAACGCTGAGATCTGACTCACCATTAAGAAGCTATGAGCTTGTGCATTGCATTGTTCCCTAACAGTACAAGGCATCCATTTTGCAGTTTTAGACATGCCCCCTCCCTCTCCCAGACACTCACACACTATGGTCTGAGGGAGACTTTCTACAACAGCAAAATGGATGCCTTGTACTCTTAGGTAACAATGTGATGCAGGAGCTCATAACTTCAGATGGTGAGTCAGATTGGAGCGCTTTACCATTTATCTGGGGTCTAATCCAGGGGTCGGCAAAGTTGTTTGAGGAGGGAGCCATTTCACTCCCTCCTCCAGCGGCGACAACTATCTTGTGAGCCGCTGGAGGAGGGAGGCATGCCCTCTCCGGCCACATGACCACGTTAACCAATCAGAAGAGCTGTTGGCAGTTGTGGGTGGGGCTTCAGCAGTGCACTCCGAGCCACAAGGCAGCTAAAGGGCCGCAAGTGACTCACAAGCAGCACTTTCCAACTGGTCTAGTCTATTAGACTTTTCAGTTGAACAAGGGATTAAGCCAAAGTTAAGTTCTTTAAATTACATGTACTCTCTTGATATAGTGGACTTTGCCCCAAAGCTGACCAGGCATGCAGGTGTGCTTTTTTAGACTTGTATAGGATCAAATGCATAATACACACATTGGCTTTGGCCCATTGGATGACCAGTGGATCACAGCAAACTATACCTAAAGTTAGTAGTGCCGAATCAGCACTGAGGCCCACTCTTTCCCACAGCACTGCTCCTCTCCCACCCATTATACTGAATGAGAAAAACTTACTGGGATCCGGAGGTGAGGGGGCAAACACTGCAAGGCTGGCAGTGAGAGCAATGGTTACAGGGCCCATATTGTTATTACCCTGCAATGAACCCTGGGAAGACAAGGCAGTCAGTTCCTGCATATACTACTTTCCTCACCCAATCAATGTTTATCAGAAAAGATCAGGCAAAACCACTCAGAACCGAACTCTCCATTGAGATGTTACCGAAAGCATTGCTTCCCATACTCACTATACAACGCAACATATGGTTTGCAATTGGGCTTCAGCTAAACACATTGCATCCCTTTGTCTTCAATGAAAGTCTCTGTATAAATTGAAAATTCTGGCATGTCACTGTGTACAAATCAGTTTCATTAACGAGGAATCTCTTTTATAGGGTTACCTAGATCCTGACTGGCCATCTGCAGCTATGTCTTTTGTATGAATGTATAGCGCTGATATATTACACAGCACTTTTACAGAGATTCATCATTCACTTAAATCCCTGCCCCATGGAGCTTACAATCTAATTTCCATATTCAGTCACACACACAGATGTATGTTTTTGGATTGTGAGAGGAAACCCACGCAGGTACGGGGTGAACATACAAGCTCCATACAGATAAAGTCCAGGGTGGAATTGAACCCAGAACCCAGCGTTGCAAGGCAGCAGTACTACATACTGAGCCTTTTGTGAGAACATTCCCATTTTTGTAATTCCTATTTTTGTGATTCCCACAACCAGAAATACATAAAAAAAAAAAAACAAGAAACTTTAATGTTATCCTTAATAACAGGCTTAGAGAAATTCATTTGGATATCGTGGCATTGCTGATTAGCTAAATGAACCCTTTCAGGCAGGCAAGAGATTTACCCTTCAACCACCACTGTAGAGACTTAGGAACACCCCAACCTCGCTTTTTGTGTCATGTCTATGGCATAGACCTAGTGTGAGCATGTGTAATCTGCACTGAACCTATCAGGGATGAGTTAGTGGTACTAAGCTGCAGGAGTGAGTTTACTATACCAGTGTAGGATAGTGAAATAATTATATATTTAACCCCCTCCCCCTAAGTAATCAAGTGTATAGATATTAGGGCTGATAAATGTTGATGTTTTGGTGGGAAAAGGGCCATATACTTGTTTCTTTTACATCATATAAAGTAGCAATCCATTGTACTGTCATGTGAGGATAAGTCTATAGCAGGAACAGGAATATAGCATCAGTAGGTAGGAATTATTACATCACAATCCAAAGTCATCTGCCGCAGGACGACATTTCTACATCAGTAAGTCTGATGGCACACAAAGCATTGTGCAATGTCCTTAAATCACGCAGATAATATTACCTAACCAGAATAATTATACAGTGAGTAATAAACACAGCAGGGTGTAGCAAAGTAATTATAACGTAACACTTTAACAATTAAATTATATATGTCATGCAGTTCCTATTGTAAGCTGTACATATATTAATGAATATTAATCCCTGCTACGTTTTTCTACCAATGATGATCTCTATTTCACACTTACTGTATATCTGTAACAGTAACATGATTTGTGGGAGAGGGTTACCTTTGTCCGGTTCTCTGGCCGACAGGAACTAATCGCTGTTATAAAATAGAGCCAAATTCACTATAGTGCGAAGTGAGGTGTGGAGTGTTCTGCTCACTTCGGACTGACTGAAATGCTCTCACTGATGTCCGCGTGCAGGACATCAGCGAGCGCAGATCAGTCAGTCCGAATTGAGGCGAACACTCCACACCTTCGGACTATAGTGAATTCCCCCCTTTATCTCAGTTATAATACAAGCCATCTCGCCTGCTGTGTGGGTAAAGAAATAGCAGGTAAATAAAACTTCAATACAAGCAGAAAAAAAATACTATCAATCGCTTTTGAAATCAAATTGAATTATTGTTTTTTTAATAGTAATACACTTTATATATGAGAACTGAGAAACCTATTTTATGGATCTCTTTTGCAGCCCCCAAACTCTTAAAGGAACAGAAGTACCAAAAAACAAAATGAAAATTTCTCAAAGAAATTTATAAATTTCTGTAGGAGACACCACTGGGGGAAGAGAGTAATATCTAAATCAGGGGTCTCAAACACGCGGCCCGCCGAACCCTTCTGTGCGGCCCGCAGACTGATGGGGGGGGGGGGGCCACGGCAACGGCAAAATTACCTCCTCCGTTGCCAGCTGTGCTGACAGCCGGCAACGGAGGAGGGTCTCCCCAGCACTGATTAAGCTTCCTGTCAGCGACGGGAAGCTTAATCAGTGCTGGAGAGAGGAATTGCTATAGCACAGACAGCCGGCAATTTTGCCTGCACCGGACATCAGCGAACACTTTAAAGGCATTCCAGTCTCGGCGAGGCAACTCTTTTGGTCTCGCCGAGACTGGATTCCCTTTAAAGCATTCACTGATGTCCGCGTGCAGGACATCAGCGAGCGCATAACACCATGTGCGAAGTGAGGCGAAGGATCTAAACCTCACTTCGCACAATGGTGACTTACCCAGTAAATGTGTATAAGTAAGATATTTAGCTTTAAAAATCAGGTTTTAGGGCAACACTTCCTGAATATGTATTAATCTAAAGCAGTGATGCCCAACCTTTTTTTGGCCTGGGGGCCATATAAAAATTGTGACATGTGTGTCACGGGCTAATTCAAAGTCTCAACTCAATCGCGACCACAACAAATTTTAAAGCAACAGCTGCAACAATTTAACATAGCAAAGTCACAATTGCGACAATATTGTCATTATAAAGATGCAACTGCGACAGTGACAGTCTATTGCGTCTGTCTTTAGCTGGCGAATTCACACTTATACGCAACATGTTGTATTTCAGAATTCGGCACTGCGTCATGGGCCGGATATGGCCCGCGGGCCGTAGGTTGGGCATCATTGATCTAAAGCATCATAGAAAGCAATGTGCCTGGGCAAGGTCTGTTTAACAGCAATGGCTGCTATCAGTAGACATAAAAACAGACAGAAAGCAATACAATTATGAATTTAACAACAAATGTAACATTTTTAGTGCTGTATTTTAATAAGTGCCCTGCCAAACTAAATAGGAATTTTTTGTAGGGTTTCTGTTTTTTTTTAATAATCCTTTTTCCCATTTCTGGCACACCTATAAACATCACTTTACTATTGTTTTGTGATTAAAGATATGCCGTTGATGCATTATCGCTAAATATATTCCATTTTGCCAAGGGAGTGTTCACACTGGTAAGTACAATACAAAATATGCAGGAGCGTTTTTTTTAAATTTAATATGCATTGTGCATCATATGCTAGTGTGAACCTAGCCTTATTATTCACTGAATCAACCTAGGAGGCCATATTGTGTTTGTTGTAAAGACAGCATTTTTTACAGTTAGAAAGTGAGATGAACTGCAGTGTTTGTGTAAGGCCCCACTGGTTTTTCCATGGTAAAACGCCTTGGGATATACCTGTATGTGGAAACAGTTACCATAGTTCTACAGGTAAATCCCTGGGTGTTAGACGTGGGGTTTTAATACAGAGTGGTGTCTTGTTCTTAGTTAATAAAATAACTGGTAAAATATTAAGCAAACACGAAAAGATCTATAACCTTAAGTAAACATTTTTTAATGCACATCCGTTTTACCCAACAGCATACATTGTTTGAAAGTACAGACAATATCTCTTTAATGCCTGAATCGGCCTAGGAAATAATCTGTCGAGATTCTGATGTATTAATTGCGCTGAATTATTTTCGATACACCCTAACTCTAATTACTGTTACTAATGGCCTTTGTCTTTTGGTTACATAAAGAATGTTCAGGACGAGTTTACAGCATTCCTGAGAAATGCATAGGATTCTTTCTAAGACGTTTTGTTTTTATAATTGTACAGCTAGAAATATGTGGAGCTAAAGTCATCCAGTTCATGCTAGAAAAGTTGGAGGGGACTGGACGCAGAGATCATATCAGATGTATTGTCTTTTCGTTCATGACTCAATATGTGGGGCCACCCAACCCATCAAAGCCCAGGGGACAGGAAATGGGTAAAGTTAGTACCAGGAGACAGATCATTGACGGAGTGCCATTGGATGACTGGAGGGAACCCCAGTGGATTAGAAGCAGCGTGGCGCGGGATGGAGGGGGGCGCCTAGGGCGCCAATAGAGCCAGAGCCGGGTCTACTGTTAATCTATGTAATACAGAACTGGGGGAAGGGCAGTTATACAGTTAAATAGTACAAATAAATATCCATGATCCTCTATGCTAACCTTTTTTATTTCATTTGCATGAGAGGTGATTCAAATACAGAACTGAATAGCAGGGCTGGTTTTAGCTATGGGCGAGGTGGGCGACTGCCCAGAGCGCAATCTATTCGAGGGTTGCTGTCGCCCACAACGCCCATAACTAAACTCACCTCCTCCAGTGTTCCAGCGATGCACCTCCTCTAAGCGCTTCTCCAAAATGAGGTAAGTGGAATGCGATGGCGCTCCTTGGCTGCTTCGGGTCTTCTCGGCTCTATTCACTGTGGATTCGGCAGCTGCTGGCAAGACCTGAAGCATCCAAGGAGCGCCGTCCCATTCAACTTATCTCACTGTGGAGAAACGCTGAGAGGAAGTGCATCGCTGGAGTTTAGGTCAGAAGCAGGGGGGGGGGGGGACCCAGGGGCGGTTCGCTCAGGGCATCAATATAGCCAGAACTTCCCCTGCTGAATAGGGTGGACCATGTCAAAAATTCACCTTAGGAAATACATTTGTTACTATATACACAAAACACAAACTACCATATACACAAATTACAGAATACTATATATAGACTCAAAACACACAATCCAATATACAAAAGCTTTATAGACACAATCCCCAGTATTTACAATGCACACACATACTAGTACATAGCTGCCTTTATGTCTTACTATTTTGTTAGACTTGTAAAACACTGGGACGCTTGGAGGTTGTGATATCATTTTTAAATCACCCCTTTTTGTAAGTTCTACTCAGAAGCAGTAACATTGCTGCTACAATTTTTATCAAAGTGTCAATTTACACTAGTTACTATTAAACACTTCTATGCTGCACAAACCTTACCAATGTTAACTAGCCTTTTCACCTACTTAGTGCAACTCAGAAGCTGCTACAAAAAGTCTGTGAAGGAGCATAGAAGTCAGTCCCACCACCAGTACCACCACCGCCAGTTTAATGAGCCTAAAGTTCTATTTTAAATGTTTAGTTTCCCATAGAATTTGTACCTTTATTCCCATGATGCTATAAACCAATGACCAGCAGGGGTCAGTAGACAAAACTGAATGTCACCATTAGTTGTTTCTTCATTTATCTTTGTTTTTCAAAGGGCACTTAGCTTTCACAAAAGATCATAGGCATAACAGCTCAGCATAGAGAGGAATGTGTCTATGCACAGCTAAAAAACATTAAGAAATAATTCAGCTGTTAACTATGTCATGTTCCCTGATGACAATAAATTGCACATACCTTCCATTGTTGCAGAGGGGATCAGTGGTAGGTCCCTGCTGGTGCTGCTGTCATTGTTGCACAAACCTAATCATTTCTGATTGGCTGTACACCAGTAATCAAAAGAATAAATAAGTACTAACCGCTCAATCCTCTGTGTGCAAACGGGTGCTCCGGAAGG
>WMED01012117.1:0-14946 GCA_019650415.1 Pipa parva
CAGATAGATATAGATACAGACAGATAGATATAGATACAGACAGATAGATATAGATACAGATAGATATAGATACAGACAGACAGATAGATACAGACAGACAGATAGATACAGACAGACAGATAGATACAGACAGACAGACAGACAGATAAGGGGGTGGATACTACACTCCTTGTTTTTGCTCTGCGTTTCTAAATGACCCGTATAAGTCATCTTATTTTGGTAAGAAGAAAAAAAAAACAACTCTTGAGTCTGCTCTGAATATGGATGAAAGAGAAACTAAAAGATAATAGCACTAAAAGACAAGCTGCTAAGAGTGTGCTTGAATAACATTACATAATAAATGCCTCTTTTGTGTGATTACTCCAAGCACAAGGATCAACACTGATTCTATTTTTTACTGCAAACTCAGACACAAAGGGATTTTAGTTCCACAGTTCAAGCCACTTCCTCTTAACATCAGTGTTATCATTGTGTTCGCTCTCTTTTGACATCAAGAAGGAATTAGAGGACAAGGACACTGAAAACTGTAACATACAGCAATAAAAAAAACCATCTCAGCCTATGCTGTCCCACTGCACAGTCTCAGATTTCCTATACAGAGCAACTGCACTTGCAGTATCAAATGATATTGTGGTGCTAGGGTGGTAATATTACATGCAATTTATGTATCTCATGGATCTCTGAAGAAGGGGGATTAATTTCACAGAAGATGATTCATTTTACTGCATAAGGAGTCATTTCTGGTGAAATTTTGCTGAGACAGGAATTATGTTTATAGTTCATTGACTAGTTCCATAGTACAGCCTGGGATTAATAACGCCAACGAAGGAATTATCTAGGCATCAGAAAGACAAAGGTTAAACAGAAATGTCAGGTAAATATGCAACATTTCTCTGTGTAATATGGCATGTTGTCAATTTCAAAACTACATAAACTTCACACCTTTATGCTACTAAATAAAAAATAAAACATGCAATTTTCTCTTAGCAGAATGGTTCTCTATTGGGCTCCCTACTGTCTCATTTACAAGTTTATTAAATTGCTTTACTGTGTTAATGAGTTTTCTTTTTTAGAATCTTAAAGGCACATTAACCTCAAAGAATGCACTGCCATTTATAAGGATTGCACATGTCAGAGAAGATTTTTAGGGTTGAAGCAAAAAAATTAAAGGGCAGCATGCCTTTAAAGGAACATTGTCCTCAAAATAAGTATCTTGCAAAATGTTGAGTAAACAACATAATGAACTACCTGTTATGTTTAGACATAAGTTCAGATCATTAAAAAAAACAGAAGGGTAAGGAGCTTGTGTAGACTGGCAACAATGTAGCTGCTGCTTAGAAGCATGAAAATTGCTGCTACAATTTTTAGCTAAATCTCCCTTTACACTTTTTTTGTGATTTTGCTGTGATTATAGTAGCTGTGATTTTTTTTTTTTTTTTTAAAGGAAATAATCATAACGTCAAAAATAATCAGGGTAAAATGATGATAATCACTGCACAATCTTAATATGACCACTAATATAAATGCACTGTTGTGACTACACTGCTTTTGCAGTTCAGTTCTATGGAGTAATAACTAGCGCAGTGCCCATCACTTGTCTCAGGGTCTACTGTAAAGTGTTCCTATAGAGTTCATTTTATATAATGATGGTGATCATTGCAGGTATTTCTCTGAAACAGTAAAATGAACTAGTGTAAACAAGCCTTAAGTGTGTTTAAGTCCAGCGGTAAATGTTAGTTACCACTTGTGCATGAAGTCACCAATAATGTCAATGGGACAGGGTTTACTTGCATTTTTCTTTAAATACCAGCAGGAGAATTCCTTGTCTGTCATTACCCTGTGGCTACAATGGCATTACTGCAAGCATTTCATCACCACAGCCTTCTTTTTCCTAATCATAGCAATTACACGTTGGAAGCAGTCACTGTTTAATTATTATCAGTCACAAAGCTACGCAATCACTTAATTCCTGCAACTACCGGTAAGAAGCATGGACATTTCACAAAATCAAGGAGTTGTAGTAAAACAAAACTGGGGTAAGCTACTGAAAGAAAGGCTTTCCCAAATCACTTTAGTCCCACAATCACTGTTGGGCGTATTTCATGAAAAGTACAGTATTTCTGACATAAAAATAAGAAGTTATTTTTACTACCCATGCATTTAGTTTCATTTGGTAATACTTGTGCAATGGTGTAATGAAGCATGGCTGAGCCCAGGGAACAATTGGCACTAGGTTTCCTCCTCCCACTGTGCCAATCTCAAAGCCCCCTACACATCTCAAAATTAGTAACTTACCAAGAATAAAGGAAGGTGCTGGGTATTGAAGCTGTGGCATGTGGACGAGGGAGCATAGGAAGTACCTGCCTGTTCATGGCCACTAGAACCCCTGGTTGTGCAACTCTGACTGTGACAGAGTGGAAGAGTTGTAGAATGCACCATTCATCCTTACAATTTAATATTGCATATAATATCCAATGTTGTGTGTTGTTCATGCGAATCAGTCTATCAGACCCAAATTACATTTTTTTTTTATTTAAAATTGAATCTGTACTCATATTAATAATGCAGTGAAATCACACACATTTGTTAGGATATGTTTTTAATGCGGCAGGCAACTGGCACATGCACACACACAGGAAGCACAAGAGTGTAAAAGAAGCCTTATAATTTTATAACTGCAATGATGCCAGTGATCAGTTTTTAGGCTGTGAACATGCTTTGCATCACACCCATTGTAATTCCCACTGAGATGAATAGGAATAAAAAGTGTGAATGTCCCTATTTCACCCATAAATCCCAGGGTGATCTGCACTTGAGTTTTGTAGCTGTTAATACAACTACTAGTAGCTGCAGACTACACTGTCAGTTATAGAGGAAGTAACGTCTACAGCTAGTTTGCTTATTTTAACAGTTAAAACAAAATAAAAATTTTCTATCATACTGTCAGTAGCCCAAGCATGCTTAGAAAATTCCTGATGCACTTGTTACAACTATATCACTGATATAGAAAAATGTTATCATTTTTCCAGGCTACAATGACAGCTTTAGCTTCAAAACAGAACTTGTGGTTTTTTAAATATGACTAAAACTCTAACCATAAAAGTAGGAAAGTTAAAAAAAAAACAAAAAACAATATAGCAAATTTAAAAAAAAAAAGTTTGTTTTTGTATAAACAAACAAAAAAAAAATGTTGGACGTTGTACTCCCTTTAAGCATTTATTTCTATTTAAATGTATTTTATCTTTATATAGCCATGAGTACACGCAGTGGAAAATTAAGAATAAGGAGACAGAAGATAAACTGCTGTTAACTAGTAAGTACTAAGTCCACATATTTTATAGTTAAATTGCAGCAGTAAAATAAAGTGTGAGCAAGGCAGCCTTCGGTGTTACAAATGTATGGGTTACAACATTTCTGTGGCAATACTCATTACTATTCAGCATTGCAGAGGACCTTAAAGGTCTTACACTTAGAAGGTATCTACTTGGCAGTGTATTTTTGTTAAAGGTACACAGAACAAGCATAAAGAAGGACAATATTGAGAAATAAATAAGGAGGATATAAAAAAACCCACCCACTGAGTGTGATGGAAAGATCACTTATGCACACACTGTCAGATTTTTATGGATATTTAACATAAATGCATCTGGCACAGTTTCCATTTTATTATAAATCAATAAACCTGAGCTGTGATTATTTCCAGACAGCTATAACAGAGATCATTAATGTGCTTTTTGAGTAATGTGGAACCCACTTTACATGAGGTTTTAGAATCCACTATAATAACAGTCTCCGAACTCCTGCCTGATAAATATTTTACACCTTCTTGATATTCCTCTAACATCTTACTGGATGCCCAAATCAATGAATTAAAATGTCTTGTTATAAGAAGAAATGTATCTTGCTTTTAAAACCCTAGAGCAAGGTGCCCAGACATTACTCAAACAGTGTCTACTTTAAAAGGAAGTTATACCACTGAGACTTACCAATGCAACTATATTGTCCAAAAGCGGTTACAGTATTATATAAATAGTAGTTCCATTCCATTGTACTGAAACAAAATATATTTATTTTATTCTTTCATCTAATAGAAAAGCATGCTTTTAACTGCAGTAATAGTAAACACCCATGGTATACAACTAAAAAAGCAGCTTTCATAGCTGCCCTTATAGTCTACTTGCAACCAGCAAAACATCTACTGGAAGAACATGATCTAAAACTATTTAGGTTTTATTCAATATCTCATGGTGTCCACTACGTTCTTCATTAGTTTCTTTAGAGACTATAATGCAGGGGATGTCAAACTAATTTTCCCCAGGAGCCACATCAGCCTTTTGGTTGTATTAAAGAGCAGATTGTAATTATTAAGTGGGTTATTGAGCCCCAACAGCTTAACTTTTAAGGTAGAGTTACATTTCTTGTTTCACAATTACAGTCAGCCCTTTGAAAGCTACTATAAGGCTGAACATATAGTTTAATAACCTGGGACACCATGTCACACTTCATCCTCATCCATTGATCATGTTCTAAAAATAAAAACAAACTCAAAACATCTTGCCCAAGTGCTTCAATTTCATAATAGGCAGACCTTATGGCTGCTTCAGAGGCAGCATAAATAATAAATTTGTGTGTTGCACTTCTAGTTTCATTGTAACACACTGCTGTACCATTGCTCTCTCCAGTCTCTATGGGCTTCCCTCTCCCAGAGTTCCTCAGTCTTCCAATATCAGGCTTCTATATTGCCACAAAGAAGGTTGCAGCTCAGCATTCAGAGCTACCTGCATGGCACTGTGATAACATGAGTCATAACCAATCCAAAAATGTTCTTGCTCACTAGCCTCAATGCTCTGTGAATCTACTAGCTGTCATGGGCAATACGAATGCACTGCACCTGCCACATCTAGAGCCTCAGCACCTTAAATCAGCAAGGGACCGAGAGGGCCACATAACATGGGGTCATGGGCCGCAATCGGCCCCTGGGCCTTGAGTTTGACACGTGCTATAAGGTATGTACCCTTCCCAAATGGTATCATGAGCATAATCATAATGGCTAGTGTGTAAGAATTTCAATGGGGGACAATGTGGTCAAAATGTTTAACATTTGTGTTTTTTATTTTCAGCCTCAGACTTAGCTGTATTATTATACAACATATTGGGAACTCTTTCATAATGCCACAACGCAGCATATTTTGCAAAAGGGCTTAGTGCACCTGTAAGAGTGCACTCAACTTTAATAAAAATATTAAATGCATCTGTATATATTTTGAGGACCTTTATATCACTACATTTTGAATAAATTGTGTTCAGTTAATTATTATATCCTTTTCTTTCTTTGCAAGTTTTGCACAGCTAAGCTGAGATTTTTAGAGCTGCTGACTACATCTAGAGAGTTTGGGCAGCAGTTTTTTTTTTTGTTTTTTTTTATATATTGTCCCAAATAAATTCTGGAACAAACATTTTTTACCAAATGTATAAAACCTTTTCTAGCCTCCTTCAACCAGAATTCAATCTTAATCATAGCATCCACTCCTAAGATTTATCTGAAAGTAAACTATTACTATACATATAGTTCCTTGATTTGCTCATTACACATAGCAAGATTCTTTTAACAAAATTTTTTTAAATCAACTACAACAACAATTTCAAATAGCTGGATTGCTGTGTGAAATATAAAGAAAACAAGAATGTAATGATTTGGAAATCTCTTATAATCATATTTTATTCACAATAGAACATGGAACACATATCAAAAGTTTAAAGGGCCTTGTCCCTTGTGTACATGTCCATGGCCCCACTTTTTGAGATGTGTTACTGCCATCAATTTCTAAATTGGTTCTTTTTTTTTCAGATGAAATGGAAAAATGTCTAACTTTCAAGTTCTGAACTGAGGTTGTAGAACTATAATCAATACAATACAGGGGTATCAGCAGTGGTGGTCGGACCCCCTGGAGCATCATGCCTTATCACCAAGGCTACTGCTGCTACCCTTATAGGTCTGCCACTGGCTGTAGTTGATAAATGAATAAATTGCAGAAAGCTGCATATCCATTCTCTATTTTGGTCAGTTTTAACTGATTAATATGTCCTTCTCTAAATACAGCTGATCAATAACAATCTACTGATGAAAACAATCATTGTCCGCTCCTTTCTGTTCTGATATAAGAACAATGCATTAAACAAATGCACTTTCACTTTGTCAAAGTCACTGCTATGACCCGACCTCTACTGATGAGGACCAAAAAGTGCTAAATAGATCAGTCTAGAGGCAGTTTTCTGTGCCAGAGTTTGTGTGTAAAAACCCAGTGGGTGGGGTATCAATGTTTATCACTGCAAAAATGTGCAGTGTTACCCTTTCCTGAAAGGCTAATTCAGAAACACAGTAACAAATGAATCATTACAGCTAAAACAGATAAAAAGAGCACAAATTAATACTGTGAACCTACCTACACACAAGCAAATAACTAAGTGGTATAAGCATTAGTGAATTTGGAACAGAACAGTGCAGAAAGACTAATAGTGTTTCAGCACCAAAAGGATGCTGAGTAAGCATTCTATACTGTGCACAATATCAAGGAAGACAAAGATCAATTGTGAATAAGGATCTTCCAGCACGCCGTCTGGAACTGACTGTATTCTATAGTAGAGGTCATAAGAAGGGATTATTCAGTCTAAGGCTTCAGCCAAAAAAATTAAGAAGATGCTAAAAGTTTTAGTTCCACAGGTTGGACATTCTCTGTTCATACCAAGCCTGTACCGTAAAGTCATTGTCACACTGGCTATTTTGTAGCTGAGCTGTTCTTAACTAGACTCATTATTGTGTATGGTGCAAAATAAAAAAGCCTGTGTGAATTGTTCCAGCTCAGCTACCAAACAGCCAGTGTGTCACTGGCCTAAAAGAGAATGTAGCGCTCCATCCCAACTTAAACAAACCACAGTGGGATGTCCAAAGAGAAGCTTCCCTTCCAATGCAGAATCTGCTATACCTGTTAGAGAAACAGGATTTTACAATTTTAGCAACAAACACTGTAGTTTACAACACTAAGAATACCTATGGTTGGCACTTCATAAGGCATGGAAGAAATATTATTACGTAATAAGTGTAATATGTTCTTCATGGTAAATTACTGATGACTGAAACTTTGGTTGACAAAAAAAGTGCCAACACAGAATTTTCATTTGATTCACCTACAAAATATATAAAACCTTTTATCATTTAGTATTCCAATAAAACATTTAGAGAAAAAGACTATACATGTTTTAGATATTCATCTATAAAAAGTTAATTTTAAAGAGCCCCAAGCAAAGCATAAAAGTCTGGATAATTTCCTTACTGTTGCTCATGTGAGATCATCTAAGAAGCTTTGTCTGCAATACAAAGCAATAAGTAGTAAAACAACATGGTATATAAATATGATGCTTCCATTAAAAATAATATAAAATAACCCTTGTGTATCACACCAGGAATTAACGAAAGAGGTTATATTATAGCCATCAACCCTGCTTTCTTTTGAAGCTTAGGTATATGAAGAGAAAAGATCTATCCAAGGTCATATAGCATATCAATTACTGTTTTGATGAGGAGTATAGAGTAACAGACCACTTGCCCAGCCACAGCAGCATAAAGTCACCTGTCTCTGCCTATTGTTTAGCCTGTGACCTGAATGCATTTCTCCGCAGTGTGCCTGATGCTCCTTCATAACAGCATTATTTAGTAGATTATAAGAAGTCCTTCTGGGAAATCAAAATTACTCAGTCAAATATGCTCATTGCTTTGGGACAGGTAATAACCATTTCACAGTAATAATGTATGCAAAAACCACACACAGACAGCAAAAAAAAAGATCCCCATTTAATAACTGTCTCAGCACCACGCAACACAAGTCCCCTACCAGCTCATGAAACACATGGCTGGAAATGAATAAAAAGCATTCTCAACTCATTTGTAGAGTCTCTGTAAACCTTCACTGAGGCTGGTAAAAGCATTAGCTATTGCCCTACAAACACATATTCCACAATGTCTTCAAAATTCAATACACAGGCTGAAGGAATACTGATCTTGAATGAACCCTCTAAAACAAAGAGACCCTGGAGTTTCTCTTTACCAAGCTTCAAGCAGGCAGCAAATTGATTGCTCTCTTGAAAGCATTGAAAGGGATTGTAATATATGAATAATAAAGCTTGCCCTAACGTGGTCCGTTAACAACCAGCCTTTGGCTCTGATGAATAAAGCATCGCAACACCATACCCTAAAACTGTAAACTTATTAGACACTAAAGGAACAAAAATTGAACAAGCAAAACTGAACATGCATTAGTGCAATCTAAAGGTAGAATTAACTAATGAAGAATTGAAATGGTTACTTTCAGCACAGACAAACATGCAATCCTATATCATGCAGAAAAGAGATCAGCTTTACCATAGGTGCAATTACAGCAAAGCCGTAGAATCAACAGAATTTCCATGTCCCCAGCTTACGGCCATGACTAGTCTCACTCCCAATTACTTGCCGGCTGAAGCCTAATCTGTTGGCTGATGTAAAATAGCAGCCACCTGACATGCAGACTCACACACACATACAGACACGCACGCCATGCAATGACGAGAGGAGGGAGAGATAGGCTGGGAATGAAGGTGGAGCAAAGCTGAGGGGGGTGTGCAAGGTGGACAACACTGGCATTTTTAATAAGGGATTTAGAGATGGTGGTGTTTTTTTTCTCTCCCTTAGCAACAGCAGCATTGTTTCTATTGTAACACAATCAATAAATAACCCACCGAGACATCAAGAACGAGATACAGGAAATCTGGAAGAGCACAACAGAACTAAAGCAAAATGAGAGAATAACACAATTCTAAACATAGAAGAAGGAAATTGAAATATTGTAATTAAAGCATTATTCCCTCAATTAATACAGTATATATGATGAATTAACCACGAATATAACAATTTGTTTAAAACAGACTGCACACATGTTAGAAATATAATTAATAAGATACACTTTAAAATATACTTTATCACAACCTGTGCTGGTTAGAATGTTCTGTACACCCTGAACCTGAAAGAAGAGCAAAACCTTATTAGAAGTGAACAAAGAAACCTTGCAGTGTAATGGGGCGGGACTTACAAGTTTAAAATGGACTGTATGGTCAGTGGAACACTATGAGCGAAATGTATCCAGCGGCATTATTGCAATGCAAAAAGGGAACTGAAAATAACAGCTTTTTATTTTTAAAAGTGTGCTTATTGAGAAATTACAATTTTGTGCTAAATCTTGTAGAAATTTCTATTTTATGTCTTTTTTTTTTTTTTTTTACACTAATGACTGATTTTTTTTTTTTTTTTTACAACAATCAGTCATTAATGTAAAACAGAGGATACAAATGAGAAATCCTAATATTTTTTCCACAAATTCATTACTGCCTATAATGCTGGGTGTAAAGAAAACAACTTCAATTTTTAAAATAAACGTGCTCCAAGGGGAATGTAGAGGATGCAATGTGAATACCACTTTGGTATAAATCAGTGATGTCCAACCTTTTTCAGCCTGGGGGCCATATAAATTTGTGACGTATGTCACGGGCCACTTCAAAGTCGCGACAAATTTTGAAGTTACAACTGCAACAATTTTACATAGTAAAGTCGTGACTGCGAGAACATCTGTTCTCAAAGTCTCCTCTCTACCAAGCTTGTCCCAGGAGCTCCAGCAGCAGGAGACTTCCGGGTGCGGGAAGATGGCTGCATTATCTCCACACTGATACGGGCCAGATGAACCCAGAATTACTTTGTGTTCACTTATTATATTAACTCTATTTGATACAATGTAATAACTTTATTTGATTTTAAATATGTGAAAAGCTAACCATCCCAACCTGAGTCAAGTAATCTATGAAGTACAGATTTTACATACAGTATTTATGTTGCAGTAAATCTTTAAAATCTATCAGGCAGAGAAGAACACCACTCATTTAAGTAATGGAACAGTAAAACATTCAACATAACTGGCAGTGAAAGAACAGGCACTGGTTTAAGAGAATTGGTGCAAAAACAGAGAATTAGTACCTTCCATAGTAACAGACTGGGGCTGCTCCTTTGAATCTTTTGGTCCTTTCACCTTCAGATCCTGTATATGAAGAGGAGAATGAAGGATAACAAAGAGAGGTGACCTGCAGTGGCTGGAAAAGTATCGTATTGTTCACACTAACACAAAATATCATCCTAAAACATGCATTTTCTGTTAAAGTTTACTGGACACATGAAATATTTCACTACTCAATATAAAATTGGCCATTTGTTCTCTACCCACAATTTGTGAAAAATATTAGTCACACACGCGAGAGTTCATTTTAGGGAGGCGGAAGGTTGATAGGGTTTTGAAACCTGAGCTGGAGACCCAAAGACACTGAAATAAGGCTATTTATACAGCCATATTAGATGCCTAATCCACAGATTTATTAACTTATTTAGACAGTGAAATATTTCAAACACCTTCAGTTCAATTGTCAAGGCTACACCATTTACAACAGCAAATTGCTTCTTTCTCCGCACCATACATTTATCCAGTAAAGAGTATTTTGTAGTGTATAAACTTTAGAAGGAACAATAACATAGTGTAAGTGAACACAGGTCATTTAAAATGTTTAATCGTAAAGCAATTAATGCTTGTGATCTTGTGCAAAAATAGACCCAGTTATCTCAACATCACTGCCAAAACAAAAAGAATTGATAGTTATAGTGCACTGAACCTTTTTAGCGAGATCTCATTAAAGTGGACCTGTCAGGTCCACATAACAGACTTTCTAGGAAGCAGGGAGTTGTCTTAGCTAAATTCTAAAATAATTCAGCTAAGTCTGTAATAAAAGCAGTAAACTCCCTGCTTCTTTTCTGCTCCAATATCAGACTTGAATCTCGAGTTGGATTGGGGAGGGCTAAAAGGATGACTGACATTAAAGTTCCTCTGATCAGATCAGTTAAATAACGATCTAGCAGGGATCTGATTGGAGGAGCTTTAATGTCAATCATCATTTAGCTCTGCCCAACCAGACTTGGGATTCAAGTGGGGCATTTAGAGCAGAAAAGAAGCAGGGAGTTTTCTTCTTTTACTACAGTCTTAGCTGAATGCTTTTAGCATCCAGATAAGACAACTCCCTGCTTCCTAAAGAGTCTGTTAGGTGGACATGACAGATCCACTTTAAGCAATAAACTACAGGACACATATGAACTGAACCTTTGAAATGCACCTTAATATTAAACAGGTTTACTGTCTATAGGTGGGAGTTATATTAGCTGAATTCCTAGGACCTCTGGCAGAGTGATTTAAAGCACAGCATTGGATGACTTGTTCTCACCTCTGAAATTTTATAGAACTGGACATTACACTGGCTGCATTTTTCCGCTGTCTCCAGAGCAAATTTGTAATTATCCACAAAGGCCTTGTACACCCCCAGCTGACTAGCCTGCAAGAGAAATGAAAAAAAAAATGTTAAAAAAAAAGAGCTGGAGTTCAATATCTGTTCGTTCTGTTTGTTAGATGCACAAATGCCTTCGGTTATTTGGACAAACATTCATAATAACCATGAAATGAAGTCATCCATTCAGTCAGGCTAAAATCAGCCTTGGTTTCTATGGCAACTGATTCAGAAAATGGTTACAGAGAGGCCTAGAAGCCACAAAAGCCTAAAATGTTTTTATCTTGTGTGAATTACAAATCTTAGAGACTCATACAATAAACGTTTCTAACACTTTGAGCTTTCTTTGCGATTAAAACAAAATTATTCACACTATATGGGAATATTTATTAACAAGTGATATCAGCAAACACACCACAAACCAATCCACCAATCATTTTTTGCTCTATTTTTGGGCAGGAAAATGGAAAAAGATGTTCATTTTGATGAAATCCCCTGTTCATACAGTAAAAATAAAGCATTGTGATGCGGAATTTCTGATGACCTTGTTAATTAAAGCTGCACTAAGAACGAAAATTCCACTAAACTACTAATATAACTGACAATAAAGCTTAATAAATATCCCATGATGACAATTGGAATATATCAGATTATATATTGATTTTATAAAGGATCTCTCAACCGAGAAGGTCACCTGGCTATAAAATCATTAAAACCCACAGAAATACAGATTTTCCTAATGTTTTCTCATTCATTCATCTTAGGTAAATGACACACTAGTTAGTGGTGAAAAAGAAAACCTGAAAAATTGCAAACCTCAGGTTACTGACTGCCATGGCTGAGAACAACAGTATGGCTGCCAAATGAGCAGATGTATGAGGCATTTTGGACAAGCAAAAAAAAAAATAAAATAAAATTGTGCAATTAAAGGCTTTGTGTTTCATTGATCTCAAGGGAAGGTAACACTTGATATTTTGTTGCAGATTCACAATGAGAAACCCACAACAAAACAAGTGTCATTTAAGTGAACAGGAGACCATGCATAAATGCTTAGTGTGTTAACATTGGTGGAAAACCATGAAAAAGTAAAACTGTATGTTGTCACTTTTGCATGAATAGAGCTTATAACTTTACTGGAGTAAAGTTACAATGTATAACTGGAGGCTAACATCTTTAAAATCATGCCCAGCCTTCGCCCCACACTGGCTTAACACGTGCTCACTGTGCACTTCTTAGAGACTGAGGGAAAAATAGGCAAACTAGAAATTCAATTTAAAACTGGTACACTGATAAACATTTAACTCTCCTAATGTATTTAGCACATGCACATCAATGTTTGGGTCACGTCTAATGTACAGGTAGTCCTCGGGTTACGACGGCCTCGAGTTACGTCGTTTCGGGTTTACGACGCCTCGTTCCAACTTACATGGTTTTGTGCCCTAAGTCGAACTGCATGCAACCACGTGTAGTGGCTGTAGTATAGAGGCCAGGACTGTACCCGGTTACATGAGGAAAACGAGTCTCCTGCACACCATAACACCCTTCATTATGACTCCCAAACATAAGCCAGACTCATCTGATACCAGTGCCTCACTGTTTGGATAGACTAAGTGTTTGCAGTACAGTACTGTACACTGTTATTATGGTGTACAGTACTGTATGAACGTATGATCTGACTTGCATCGAAATTCGGTTTACGACGCCGCGTGAGAACGGATCACCGTCGTAAGTCGAGGACTACCTGTATACTAAAGCTTAGAACAGTTCAATGAAATGGGTTAGTTTAGCATGTTTACTTCTTATATTTAAATGGAAATTGCATACTAAACTACACATGCTGCAGGATTGTAAACATAAAAATTGTGATATATTATGCAAATAAATCTGCTTAATACCCATGCAATCAACAGTAAAACCAATTTCCTATCAGCCCAACAACATGGAGAATTTATAAATGTTTGGTGTTAAAAGCACAGTGATGTGAAAAATTCCCTTTAAAACTGGTTGTGTACTGTCAAATGTAGAGGTTGCATAGTTAGTGCATGCCACGTAGTTCCATTTAAGATAACCAAGTTCAAATGTAGCAATACAGGTGTTAACGCAAAGCAATATTTTATTTAAAATATATATGTTAAAGGGCTTGTGAAATATATTTAAAAAAAAACACATACTGCATTTTCCATAAACATACATAAACTGCAGGTAAATCTGTGGATTTTTCTTTTCTCTGTGATGTATAAAGTAATAATAATTAATTTGCTTATTTTTATATAGATTACTACCTGCAACAAAAGGCTGAAATAACCCTAACACAGTAGGTGTGAAACATAACCATTCCTGTAAATCTTAAGGAGATTAAACTCCCTCCTCCCCATGTTCTACCAATTCCCATGGGGAACTGCACATTTCAGCATCTTTCAGTTTCATTAGTGTATGCCACTTCAAGGTTGCCAAGTAGCAACAGGTGTTTTTTTCTGTAGTGAAATAAATATCTGGTTAATGTGGAATACTAACAGTGAAAAGGGGGACTATTTTCACCAATGCCAAATGAAAGGGGAACTAGCATGGAAGCTCAGGCTTTGGGATACAAAATGATATGAGCAGAATATCACGCTCCTCCTTATTTAGTTAGTTGTTTGTTTATGTAAGAGACAAAGCCTTAGCTCAGTGATGGCCAACCTTTTGAGCTTGGTGTGTCAACATTCTTCAAAAACTAAGCACAACTCGGGTGGTGTGTCACTTCGAGAAAAATCCAGAGGCGGGGCAACTCTCCTACTGAGAGCACGGCACAAACAACACCTTGACATGTGTCAGCAAAAACGTCTCAGCGTGTCAGCTCTGACACGCGTATCATAGGTTAGCCATCACGGCCTTAGCCAACACTACATAACATCCAACGACATGAACAAGAAATGGCTATAGTTGTTACTAAGTGACTGAATGCTACACTGGGGTGTCAACAGAATATAAACAGTAGCTAGTATTCAGCTTTTTCATGCAGGTCATACCATAGTGTTAAAGTGCGCAGCACCACCTGATTTGCATTGCAACGTTGTAGTACCACTGTCACAATGCCAAGTACCACAACATATAAACCCCTCAAGTGCTTATCACCACAACACAATGCCCAGTTTCATAAAAGTCAAATGGATAAGCACAAGGTGCCCAGTTTTATAATGCCACTGTTACATCACCTGATCGCTAAATGTCAATCACCTTACAGCAAAGTGTTAGATTTTCCTGCATACATTAGCCAACAGTGTAAACTGCCTAGTAACGGCATTATAATTTCTGTTACTTAGTACAAAGTATCCAGTATCACTGTAGCATAACTCCTGGTGTAAAATATGTGCAAAAAAAATCTCCAGCACTCCCAAAATTAAAAGCAGTGATGTTTATTTTGACATAATAAAACAGGATTCAAGTCATCCAAAATCGTTTAAAAACATCAATAGCGCCTCCTAACACGTTTCGTGCCAGTGGCACTTCCAGGACTGGGTCTATCCTCCTTGGCACCCCATTGGATTTTACAGACTTTTGACT
>WMED01012118.1:0-14946 GCA_019650415.1 Pipa parva
TTAAGGCAGGGCTGCAATGAAGTTGAAATGTGTTTTGGGGGATGAAGTTCATTTTTTAGGTAAATATTGACTTTGCAATTAATTGCTGTTAAGCTGGCCACTCTTTATAACATTCTGGAGTATATGCAAATTGCCATTATAAAAATTGAAGCAGTAGACTTTGTAAAAATTAACATTTGTGTCATTCTCAAAACTTTTGGCCATGACTGTAGGCACAGATCTGTACATTGCTGGTTTTAATTAGCTCTGCTATGGAATGGTGAGACTTGGATAGAGAGCCTGACACTCCCGAAATCAACGATTCAGTTATAATGGTAAATAACTGATTAAATAGTGCTATTTATTTGTGTATATAGTTTAAGTGTAGATTTACAAGCACACTGAGATTACTCCGCCATGGTAAGTCTTGTTAAAGGCACATTTGCTTATTTATGATTTTGGTGCTGTAAAATGAACCTTGATGAAGGAAAGACTGGGTTATACTCTCAGAAGACTGTTTGCTTCTAGAGCATTGGAACTTAATTATACGATTTCTGGTTACTGTGAATGTCACAATGCACGATTTGCTCTTAAGATTCCAGCAACTTTAGTGATTGTACAGTGCTGCCTTATGAGCTTTTGGTTACAAATATGGATAACACAAAATAACTTTATGTCTAAACTTACAGACAATACTTCAGGCAACAGAAGATGTCTTGGTTTATATTACTGGTGTACTTGGATCTTCCTGTGTTTTATTAAGAAAAAAAATATTATTGCATATTCATAGAGCACCGACTTCTTCCACATGGGTTTACAGATATTTATTTCAGTCCCTGCCCCATAGATCTTACAATACAATTTCCCTATTCAGTCACACACAGACTATTGGCAGTTTGGTCAGAGTTCAATGTAACTAGTATTTTTTGGGTGGGGGTGGGGGACACTGGAATGCTTGGAGGAAGCACATGCAAGTATGGAGAGAACATGTCCATACTAATCAATGAGCCATCTAATTGCTGTGATGTCTCTGCTATATGAAACAGCAAGAAAGAGAAAAATCCAAAAATAAGTAAATAAAGTAGCACTAAAGGGAAGTGGAGAAAACAATATGAAATGCAACAAAAATAAATAATATGAAATACAAATGATAAAGTCCAAAAGATATCTACAATAAGTTGAAATGAAGCAAATAAAAGTGCTGCTCTTCAAGGGCGTGTACCTCCAACGTCCAAATTGGCAAGAACAAATCTGTGAAAAAAGAAGTCATTATCGGCCACTTTTATTTCTGTGCGCTTTTTTTTCACAGATTTGTTCTCATAAAACAGCATATACGACATCGCATATACGAAAGGTGTGGATGTTCAAGCTCAGCAGTTTCTGTACGCAGATGCTGAAAACTGACATAACGATCTTAACATGCATAAATTTGATTTACTGGGATCCAGAGATGGTGTTTTTTAATGTTTTTTGTTTTCTTATTTGTAGTCCCCACTTTATGCAGTATGTGCTCTGTACGTTCAAAGACATATAGTGCTGTTGCCTTTAGGGACGTTGTAGGGGAGACCCTAAAGTGTTAAATTCACCATAAGTCCTGCATTCTTTTGAGCCAACCCTCAGAGATTGTACAGTGGCTGGAGGATAATAAACCATGTATCTGTCATCTCAATACTTTCTCTGATGGCGATATAACACTCCTTTCATACTAACACCCAGCTCAACATGTATATTGAGAAATGTATTATCCATCCCTGATTTCTCTGGAGGTTGCATCCTTTGTCAATGGCGCTAGGTAGCAAAGCTTCCAGCATGCAGTATTTTTCTGCAGTCCTCCCCCACACAAACTGGGAAACAAAAGAAAAAAGTTGCAGCTCATTCTGTTTTAGCATATAAAACGTATTGGGTGGAAACACTTGTGATATGGGTGCAGTCACTTCAATAGAATCAATAGAACAGTCTTGAGTGCAAGCTTCTGTTACTCAAGGTCTACCGCAAACTTTTCTTGTACACAAGAATCTCTAGCAAGCAGTCCTTACAAAATGTAAAAAAGCGCTGGCCTTGAGAGAAAACGGGGACAGAAACTCCTTGTCTAGAGGTCTTAAACAATTTAAGAAAGTTACAGGACAATTTTATAGATCGGATAAAATCCCTCCTTTAGTGAGTGGGCTCCATGTCTTAGCCTGTGCTTTGTATGTGATCCGTTACAGGGTGAAAACTCCCCACAAAAAGTTACAATACTGCAGTAGTTAAAACACCTTTAATAAAAACCCAAAGTTTAGACTCACATGAAATGATAAAATAATGAGCTCATCAGAAATAGTTCCTACGTATTTCACCTGTTCAGGCTTCATCCGGGAAATTGAAAATTAAGAATATATCAGATCCAGTGTAGCCAGCTCCAATATTGATGCGCTAATACCTCTGCAATTAACATTAATGTCAATGGGGCCCTTCAGTATCGATATCGTGATTATTGCGCGAGGACTTTGAAAAATTTTGCAGACCCTTAGTAAATTGTGATAGCGGTGAAAAGTGGGCAAAAGCAGCAAAAAAAAAAAAAAAAAAAAAGAAAAACAAGGCAAATACTGTTTTTGGACTTAAGTAAATATGCTCTTGTATACTACTGCTAGATCAGAATTCATATGACGTCCATAGTCCAGTATCATCAGATGAATACATCACAGCTCCTTCTCACTTCCTGGTTATATGAGTGACGTCAGTCTTCACATATTACCCGACCCCTACCAAAGTTAGCTGAACTCAACCAACTGCACATAAGCAGATCGATCTGTGCAGCTAGTTACATTCAGAAAAATTCGGAAGGGGGGGTGCGTAGTATGTGAACAGGAACAGCAATGTATTCATCTCACAATCCTGGTCTGTGGATCAGGAGATGAATACTGATGTAGCAGCAGTTCAATCATGGGGTTATTGACTAAAGTGAGAATTCGACTGTCAAAATCTGAAACAGCGGATTCCCGTAGCAAATCCATGACTGCAACAATAGCATATTCCCATAATGAAGTCACAACTGCAGCAGTAGCCATCTGTTGGGTAGTATGCATTCGTCGTTAGCTGGCGAATTGACACCTTTATGCGACAGTTTGACTTTAGTCAATAACCCCCTTGATGTAGTGCTACTAGATTGATCAGGTAAGCTTTATAGCCCATTACAGTTCTTCTTTAAGGGCAAAATTGAATAAACTTGAAAAGACCTCATTTCGTCTTTTCGAGTTTATTCCTGCGAGATCTCGACTGTTTCTCACAGTAAATATTGATAGTTTTTTTCATTGATATTTACCGATAGAAACTCTTCGATCGAGTTTTTCGATCGGATTTTTCCCTGAAAAAGTAGCATGTCTGAGAAACAGCCGAGATCTCACAGGAATAAGCTCGAAAAGACAAAATAGGGTCTTTTTGAGTTTATTAAATTTCGCCCATGCATGAGTTTAAGGGGGTTATTCACTACGGTGCGAATTCGACTGTCGAGTTCACAAACAGCGGATTCCCATTGTAAATCCGCTACAATTTCCACATTGTAAAGTCGCGACAGTTTTTTAAAGTTAAGATTGCGACAATTTTCCCATAATAAAGTTACGACTGCGACAATATTCTCATTATAAAGATGCGACTGCGACAGTAGTAGCCTATTGCGACTGTCTTTATCTGGCAAATTCGCAACAATTCAGACTTTAGTGAATAACCCCCTAAAATGGGTTTGGATGCTTTCATTAAGTGTATGAACATTACAAGTTATGAGTACTGGATAACTGTAGGCTGGATCTTGATCCAGAGAATTATTCTGAATAATCCATATTTAGATTTGGGAAGGAATTTTTTTCCCCTTAATATGAATATAATTGTCTCTTGCCATGTCTAATTTTGCCTTACTCAGAATCAACATTGCAACACTTCAGGTTAACAGGCTGGACTGGATGGATTTGTGTTTTTTTTCTGCCTTATAAACTATATGTTACTGCATTACTATGGATAAATATTGTAGTCTTTATATATATATATACCGTATATATTTCTCCAGACACAGCAATGTAGTGGTGTGTGTGTTTAGTTCAGCTACACTGCATAAATTTTACAAACTCCTTGTGCTTTGTGTGTATGTATGATTTAAGCGTTTTTGTTAATTGCCAAACCTTTTCTGGAATGAATATATCCAGACCTGCTAATTTTTGTGTTTAGAGTAAATATTTCCTTATAGCTAATTACCTCTAACAAGCTGACAATAAATTAATTATTTTGTTTACTCTGTATTATGCCAAGCGTGCAAACAAATATTCCTACAAAACAAATAATCCTAATACAAATCTCTCAGGTGAGAACATCGCTGCCTGCCTGATTGCCTTGCTTTGTAAGGCTCCTAGATTCAAAGCACAGTACACTATGATTTAGCGCAAGGCGTGAAACGCGTTAGTGCTGCTTATAACCATTTTTTTAAAAGTTTTGTACCTGTTTTTATCGTCCTTTTGAAATAAAAGTTATTGATTTTACGCTTGGAGTGCCGGAGATCCCTCTTTTGAATATTTTGCCAATTGGATTGATCCTTGCTCCAGAGCACCCAGACTATCCACTTGCACTTTATGGAAATTTTGTTACATGGATTGAGCAGCCTAACTGGTATGAATATATCCAGACCTGCTAATTTTTGAGTTTAGAGTAAATATTTTGTTATAGCTAATTATATAGCTATAGCTAATTTCGTAATAGATGTGGTCTATGCTAAACAGTTTCACTGCTTGATGCAATCCTCCAAGCATGACTGAATCTGTTACCAATGGGATATGATTAAAAGCCATTAAGATTCTGGTGGTAAAAAGGAAACAAATTCCCCTTCTCCATACTGCTTCTGCGCTTGCTTTATAAGTGATGTTGAAGAGAAAGCAGGAAGAGATTGCAGCTCTAGTATTGAAGGGAAGAAGATTGGCTTTGACTCAGGAGGCAGTGCTGGAGAAAAGATTGAGATCGGTAACTATATAAACTCCCCCTTAAGATCACTCCCTGCTACAAACAAGCCTTTAGTTTTCCTTTAATATTTAAATCATCTAAAAGAAAATGCAAGCTACTGAGTAAAGCAAACTGCTCCTCCCTCCTACATGGTAACTTTTAGGGAAAATACCTGAAGAAGTAGGAGAGAAAGGAGTGGCTTATGGAAAAATATATTTGTAGCCACGTGATAAAACCTCATCCTGTAATTTGGTCACTGTTTGATCATTTATGTGCTTAGGTTGCCACCTAAGTGGGGAATTATAGCCCTTTATGTGTTTTTTTCATAGGCACACACTTAGAGCCTTCTATATATTACATCAGCCAGTTAGAGGCCTAAAACAAATAGATTCTTTTATATTTCACCTCGTTAGGTCAAAGCATAAGTTTAGATATCAACTGGGTAACACGGCACCCCAACGAGGGCCATGGTGGACTCTTTTTCAGCTTTGACTGACAGAAACTAGCAGCTTCAGCAGGATGAAGGAGTTTGCCTGGAGGTGCCCAGCTATTGAATCTCTAGAGGGCTCCACTGGTGGTAACTATAAACTACTCTTGCTATTATAATTAGTGCTGTTACTAACTGAAGCTACTCTAACCTCATACTGTTTGTTCTCAGTTAAATAAACCTTTACTAAGTGTTGTAGCAAGAACCATTTCCTTCCAGCGCTCCTCTTACTGTAAGCGGGGTCTGCACTTTGAGGGGGTCTCCATAGCCAGGGCATATGAGAGATAATGAATTCCAGGGATTGAGGGGGTTATTGGCTAATGTTTGAATTGTTGTGTAAAGCTGTGATTTCACCAGCTAGAGAAGGTCACAATAGACTGCTGCTGTCGTGACTTCATGTTGCGGTCACAGATTTGCTATGGGAAATCACTACTTGAGAATTAGACAGTCAAATTCTCACTTTACTCAATAACCCCCTTAATACCTTACTGAGACTAAAGTCTTAGAAATTATAAACTGAAAATGTAAATAATTTCATTCATTTTAATCATTTATAATCTATGGTCTGTAATTAAAAATTAAATATATTTGAACTACTTTTGTAAGTTTTATTAAATCCACCTTCAAGGTTGGGGGGGGGGCGTATGGGAAAATTCAACAGCTATTCATATCATGGCAGCTGTCCTCAGATATTATCAGAATATTGTCATGACGTCTGATTAAGTGTATAGTGCCCCGTTTCCTTGAAAATAAAGCCAAGCGCATCTTTTGAGGCAGAAATTAATTTAAGACCTTGTCTTATTTTGGGGGGAAATAGGGTAATAATACTGTTCTGCACACACAGATAGCACTCTATCACAAGAAGAACTGAAAACAAACCACACTTATGGGAGGGAATCCATAAAGGTGATTTTGACACGTTTGATTACGTTAAATGTGTTTTGTTGCATTTCAATGCGTTTTCACAGCTATTTTCCATTTTTTATGTATTTTTCTATCAGATTGATTTAAATGGGGTTGAAATTAAATTGTTAATATTGAAAAGGATTGATTAAATATCTGATTGTTAAAACCAGCACACTTCCAATTCTGTTTCATACCAATATCGACAGTCTTTTTAGTCTGAAAAACTAATCTAACTGAAGCTAAGTGACATGTAGTGTTTCTACAGGGAATAATGGGTTTTCGCCAGCCTAAATCAGGCAAACCGCTTTGGTAAAAAATAAAAAAAGATCAGTATGGGCTTTAGAAATATCGATATCGGCTATATTGATATAATAGTGTTATATACTAGCATTAACTCTGTCGAAAATGATCTGACTTTTATAAATACAACCCCAAGGTGTTCTCCTTAAAAATAAAAATTTTCATGTTAATTGCTAGGTCTGATGTTTAAATACAGCTCATGTAAAGATGTTCTCTTTAAAGTTGCATTCATTCATTTGATGGCTTTCTGTATATTTCATTCTTATTAACAGCAGGTATGGAGGACTACTCAGATTCTGGTACCAAATGTAGTGCATAGCGTACACAAAACTGCGAGTTTCCTTGGGAATTCAGTGTTTATTCACACTATTAACTTAATACACAGCTGTTCTTGGCAAAACAAAGTCCATTCAAACACAACATCTGGCACTGAAGATAAAAATAATTCAGGCAATCAATATTCCCCTGGTTGTTTACACTGCAACATCCACCGCTCTGGTTAGTTATCCAAGAACACCTTCCCTTCTCCTGGGTTACCTCTTTGGGTTTTCAGTTTGCAGCACGACCAAGATCCTGGGGTTGGAACTTTCCAAAGATCCTTGTTTTCTAACAAAAGACTTTTCACAATTCCAAATTACAGCTCCCAGCAAACAGCCTCCCACCACACAAACTGGCCCTCCCAGCGGCCTTTTAAATGGAGCTTTAAATACTGCATATTCAAAACGTTCTCCAGAAAGCCCAGTGAAAATTAAACTTTCTAGACATCATTTAGAAATTTTGTAAGCATGTATTGGAAATAAAGTAACTGTGATTTGGTGGAGTTTTCTTTTTGGGTATTACTGTGCTTTTAAGGTTCTGTATGATGTAATGCAATAGGAATGCACTGGCCTGAATTCTCACATTCAAGTTACAGAATTACATTAACAAAACTGAGTGAAGTTTTAACCACGTGACTATAGTGGAAGCCAGTGGGAGGAGGAAGAGAGATTAAAGGTTGCAGGTCTGTTTGCTTCTGCGTCCTGCAGCTCTTACAAAGCAACTGATCTTCAACCTGGAAAAGTAAGTGGCATTTTCTGTAATCCTTTCACTGAGTAAATAACTAAGTATATAGGAAACAGCTCTGGTACTAAAATAAAGGGCTATTCTTTTGCTTTCCTTTAATCTATATCATGCAGGCCTGTTTTCCACTTTCTGCTAACATGTACTTGTAGGTTAAAAAAAAAAATTAAATTTTTTTTTGCTTTTGTAGAAGCAAAATTGTTGTGTCTCATCAAGACATAATTGGTTTTGTGCATGGCTTTAGAAACTATTTGACAGTATATATGCGATGCTGTCAGAAAGCACAGAGTATGATTATTTAGACTCTGGATGAAGGATAGGAACCGAGGTTATAGGAAACAATGAGTGATCAGTTGATGGACCCAAGGAAACTGTATATGCTACACATGGTTCCATGTTCTTTAAAATCTATGTCATTGGTGTTTCAAGTATTGTCTGAACGCATCTAACCTTAGGAAAGTATCAGGGGGATGTCATTGAAAGCCACTGACCATGGCAACATAAATACCAAGATAAAAAGATACATTTGGTCAGTTTCTGCAACTTATGAAGGAGGTAAAGCACATAGTGAGTTATTGGTTTATCTTACTTTTTTTTTGTCACTATTAGTAGAGGGGTTTCAAACACATGGCCCCATAGTCTGTATCAGAGACATCCTTGGGAGAGCAGAGAGCAGTCTGAGGGAGAAGAATGCCCACCAGAAGGGAAGGTTGAGCCCCCTACAGGACTCACAATGGTGGGAATGCTTCTCCCTCAGATTTTTTGCCTACCTAATGCATGGATACGAGGGTTATAAAGAGGTGAGGAAGCACAAGAAAAAGTTTGAAGGAGGTTTAAGCATATCAGAGGCATTAACACAAGACAGATGGCCACAGGAATGTGTAAATAATCATCATACCATGAACAGGAAGACTGGCTTGAAAAACACAACAGACCCTACACTACCCTGGGTGTTACAACATCTTTATCAACTATTCCTATAGATCATTACTTCACTTAATCTGCAGATTAGGCCAGCCACGTTACATGAGCGCTCTTCTTACATTTTAAGGCTTTTTTTTTTCAACGCTAGGGATGATAGCATTAACCCTATTGTATCTTTCTAACAGGTGTACAAACAACTAATATAAAAATAGACCTGAGCCTACAGTAAATCTTGCACACAGTGGCTTTTACTTTGGCCTTTTGTTTACGAGTTTATCCCCTGTAGATATCAGCTAATTCCCGGAATCTGGGGACAGTTGGGGAGCGTATGGATACATGGAACCAATTTATAACATTTATCTGACAATAAAATCCCACAGTTTCATGCTTTACATATGTATTTTTATTTCTTGTTATTCCGTCGTTCTATATTTTCCTTTTATTTCTCCTTCTATTTTCCTGATTTCTCTGAATACAAAAGACAATTACGCAATGGGTCTTTTCTTACCCCAGAGATTGGCAGATAACTGCTGTTAGTTTGCTTGCATTCCCTGCATGTGCAATGAAGCAATCTGGGTGAGGACAAATCTTTTCTTTCAAGACAGAAAATCTGCTGCTGAGGCGAAGAAAAGCAGAGATATTCCCAGTGGACGTCCTACTGTGTCAGCTGGACTAAAATAAAAATGGATTCTGCACTCAGAAGCCTGCTCTGCGACGACAGCCGATATATAGAATCATTCCGGATTTTTCTGCAGAAGTCCACCGAGCACCAGTGTATGAAGGATTTTATTGAGAATAAGCTGTCTGGAATTGTTGCAAGGTAAAACACAAATCTTTATGGCACTGCCTATTTCTCTGATTGACCATTTGCTCTTAATACAACACTTTGTGAGAATTAGGCTTTGTACAGTAATGGGCTTATTCATCAAAGAGAGAATTCAACTGTCGAAGTGTATTTGCGTCACTTTGTAATGCCACACTCAGATAGCTGGGAATTCGCTACTCCTTATTCACTAAACGGTGGATTCTCTTTGCAAAGAAGCAAACTAGTTCAGACACGGTTTCTTGCCTAGTGCAGCATAGTTAGTTAGTTAGATAGTAGGACCCCCAATTCATAGGGGTCACCTCAAGACAAGCTCTGAATTAGAACTTGTTACATCATGAGACCTTAGCATGCTCTCCTCCCACATCTACTTCTTTATTTCCTTCACTCGCTACTAAACATTAAAGGGGCACTATAGTGCTGATATAACTACACACATACATATGAAACCCCCTTATACTAAGCCAATTGCTGACACAAATAGTTAAAAAAAACATTTAGGGTAGAAGTAATACTTGTCGTTTGTTTCATTGTTTAAGACAGCTGACATTTTCCTCCCTCCCCTGCTCCCCCTCCCCTTTGTCTCTTGCAAGTTAGGCAACATGAGAAGAAAAAGCTGCCTGACTGCTATTGGTTAAGCAGTGTGCTGACCTTTTGGCCACATAAATTAAGTTTGATTATGTTTGAAATGTAGGAGATTACAGAGGGAAAGCTGACTTGTGCACATGTGCTAAGTAAAAAGTAGGGCAAAAATGTCCAGGGGAGGGAACCATTTCATGGAAAATGGGCTGGTACACATCACACACATATTCCTGCTGCAGGAGTTGTGAAAAGCTGCTTAATCAATCATTTTCCCTGAAATGAAACAACTACTGGGGAGAAACACTTCTCACTAAGGTATAGTACTGGATATGTAAAGAATTAGGGGGTAATTCACCATTGTGTGAAGTGAGGTTCGGATCCTTCGCCTCACTTCGCACATGGTGTTATACGCTCGCTGATGTCCGGATCCTTCGGCTCACTTCGCACATGGTGTTATGCGCTCGCTGATGTCCTGCACGCGGACATCAGTGAACGCTTTAAAGGGATTCCAGTCTCGGCGAGGCAACTCGAGTTCCTTCACCGAGGCTTTAATACAAATCTGTGTAGATAGTGCTCATTGCCTCTCCCTATAGAGGTTTCCAGTACATCCAGTATTCGCTGAGTGAACCTGAAATCTGTTTAGTTGTGTTAGTACACAGTGGGGGTTATTCACTAAAGTCCGAATTGTTGCATACGGGTGTGAATTTGCCAAATAAAGACAGTCGCAATAGGCTGCTACTGTCGCAGTCGCGTCTTTATAATGAGAATATTGTTGCAGTCACAACTTCATTATGGGAAAATTGCCGCAATCTTAATTTTAAAAAATTGTCGCGACTTTATAATGGGGAAATTGTCACGGATTTACTATGGGAATCCGCTGTTTGAGAATTCGACAGTTGAATTTGCACCTTAGTGAATAACCCCCCCTGAATCTTTAGAGAAAAATGTGTTGCTGTATACTCATGTTCTGTGTGTCTTTTAGTATAGGACACAAGAAGCCAGTGTTTGATGTGTTGGGCATTGGAAGCGGCTCAGGTACAGTATTTTCTGCCTTTGCTAATTATACAGAAAATGATGGATGTTTTAAACATGTTTCTGCCTTTGATGATATAAGATCCACCTCAAATAAGTCAAATAATGTTTCCTTGAATATTCCGCAAACAAAGCATCAAGTCTAGCGCAGTTACATGTTAGCGAAAGCTGCCATATTGCTGGCTTTTGTTAAAGGAGACCTTAAAGGTTTAAAAAAGAAAAGACATATTAAAAAACTTACCTTATATTAAGTTGAATCGTTACAGTCACAGCTTCATCTTTGCTGTAATTTCCCGACTCTGAGGCAGACTTCATAGTGCGTCAATTGACGCTGGAGCCAGCGCGAAACTCCATACTCCATCGGATTCACACATCATCACAATCATTGTGGGGAGCATTCTCATTGGCTCCTGCCATGAACGTGATGACGTTGAAACCCTTTTTCACCGCTGATTCAACCAAGTGGGAGGAGCTTTGCGCTGGCTCCTGTATCAGCCTGTGCACTGTGAAGTCAGCATCGGTGCCGGGAAATTACAGCACAGTTCATGTTGTGACTGTAACGATTCAACTTAATATAAGGTAAGTTTTTTTAATATGAATTTTTTATTTTATGCCTTTAGTTCTCCTTTAAGTTCTTTTCTACAGACTATTGATGCAGAATGTTTTAATGTAACGATTTGTAAATAAACGGTAAAGCTCTATGGGGGGGAAAAAAAAAAACTCAGCCAAAAGCCATATACTCATATAGTCATTTACTGTTTAATGTTAAGTTCTGGAACCTTTGTTGAAAAAAGAGAATCTTAGGCACCTTGTAATGTACTGCACACAACGAGCACCAGTTCTAGGATTGTACCTTTGAACTAAGATGCAGAAAGCTTGGAGTAGTCATTACAGTGATGTTTGTAGTCATTTCACAGTTCAGCTAGGGACTGTGGGTACTGTCATTCAAAATAAATAAATAAATAAACCAAGGGGAAAAGCATTTTGTTAAAATTGCTGTTACGCCTACATCATTATATAAATAAATTACATAAAATGAGGTTTACCATGATGAGAAAAAAACAAAAAACAAACATGTCATGTTTTGCTTATCCAAATTGATGTGTAACATCTCTAACCACAAATCTGTAAATAAATGCAGGTGAAATTGACTTGCAGATGCTTTCCAAGATACAAGCAAAATACCCAGGTGTTCCCATTACCAACAATATTGTTGAACCAAGCCCAGAACAGATCTTCGGCTATAAGGGTAGGCATTGCTGGAAGCTTCATAACCTTGAAAATATATATATATATATTTTTTTACCTTTCTTGAATATGTACACAGTAACTGATATTGGGTCATCAATGGCACAGGATGACTGGCATCCTTAATGCCAACCAGGCTATGAGTGTTTAAATAAGCTTAGAAGAATAATCAAAACAATTGATTACGGAGGTCTAGCAACCAATAAGCAGTTAGCATTCACTGGTAAATGGAAGATAAAATAATGAAACTCATCCTTTGATCGGGTTGCTGTGGGTTACTAGACGTTTGTAGACTATTGCCTCTGTTAATGAATTCCCTAGAAAAGGTTATTACATTCGAAAAAATGAAAGGCATTTCTGCACATTCAAAGAATGGTGGAATACCAATTTATTGTGCCATCAATGCACAATGTTTCAGGGGTACACTACCCTTCCTCAGGTGAATATAGGGGAGTATACCCCTGAAACAATGTGTGTCTGGTGATAGCACAATAAATTGGTATTCCACCATTCTTTGAGTGCACAGCCCCAATATAAAGTCTAGGCACATGTACAGTATATGCAGGCATTTAGCACTATTCAGTTCATATTCTGTCTGAGGCCTTGGAAAGAGGAAAGTTGAGAAAATCCTGTAAAAGAAGAAGGTAAAACATGTGTAGGCACCTAGACTTTATCTGGTGGCAGCCATGTTTTATCTGCTACAACCAGCATGATAACAGCAAAAAGCAATGAAAATTAGGAATTTAACTTCAAATGTGGCATATTCACAAGTATTGCCAAGGAATGCCTACTCCGCCGATCAAAATTCTAGCATCATTGGCCCTTTAAGAATACTCTAGTACTAATGATCCATGTCCTAAATTCCAATAGTAAAAAAAAAAAAATCACTTTGGGAACTTTTGGACACCACTCTGTGGGGGTTATTGACTAAAATTCAAATTGAAAAGTCTGCGATGTGGCAAATTCACCAGCTAGCGACGGTCGCACACAACCCAATCCGCTGTTTAGTCAATAGGGAGTAGAGAATCAAGATGGAGCCACCCAAAGTGATGAGAATTCATTTTGATATTCAAATTCTCACTTTAGTCAATAGCTCGCTATGTCTTTTATGTTGTAAATACCCTTTTAAACCCTCCTCTTTCAACAAACTGTCCATGGAAATTTGGAACATATATGGGGGTAATTCAGCAATGTGTGAAGTGAGCTCCGGATCCTTTGCATCACTTCGCACATGGTGTTATGCGTTCGCTGATGTCCTGCATGTGAACATCAGCGAACGCTTTAAATGGATTCCAGTCTCGGCAAGACCACTCGAGTCACCTCGCCAAGACTGGAATCCATTTAAAGCGTTTGCCGATGTCCGCGTGCAGGATATCAGCGAACGCATAACAGCATGTGCGAAGTGATGCGAAGGATCCGGAGCTCACTTCACACATTGCTGAATTACCCCCATAGTCATTTTAATTTTCACCATAAAAGCAGTGATAATATGTTAGGTTATTGGGGGGTTATTCACTAAGGTGCGAATTTGACTATTCCCATAGCAAATTCGCAACAATTTCCCCATTGTAAAGTCGCGACAATTTCTTAATGTTAAGATTGTGACAATTTTCCATTAATAAAGTTGCGACCACGACAATATTCTCATTATAAAGAAGTGACTGCGACAGTAGCAGCCTATTGCGACTGTCTTTATCTGGCGAATTTGCACCTATACGCAACAATTCGGACTTTAGTGAATAACCCCCATTGTTTCTTGGCCTACTCGAAAGGCCAAGAATCCCCCCCTCCCCATCTAAGTGAGCCACAAGTACTAAGTTCACGTCAGGAGACAACATTTATTGTCTAGTTGTGCAACAGAAAACAGGGACATCGCAATTTGTTTTGTTAACTTGTAAATCTTTCATTTATCTGTGGACTTTGAAAAGAGCAATAAACCTTTCTGAAGTATTTCATTACTGTGCAATTTCAGAGCGTGTTGCAAAGACACCAAACCTTGACAATATCAATTTTTGCTGGCACAAAAAAACATCCAGCGAATTCGAACATCAGCTGAATGAAGAAAAACAGTTACAAAAATTTGATTTCATCCATATGATACAGGTGAGATATCAGATGTGACAATTAAGTAATGAGCTGCATCTCAGATCAGTTCTCTTCGAAATCTCCCCTCATATATCAGGTTTTTAAAAAGAACAAGGTAATTCATCAAGCCGCGAAGGGAGCTACGATGCATTCGGCTCACTTCGCTAATAGTAGTATGCGCATGCTGATGTCCTGTGCGCGGACATCAGCATGCGCATTAAATGGATTCCCGTCTCGGGGAGGCAACTCTTTTGTTCTCGCCGAGATGGGAATCCCTTTAATGCGCATGCTGGTGTCCGTGTACAGGACATCAGCATGCGCATACTACCTTTTGCGAAGTGAGCCGAACGCATCGTAGCTCACTTCGCTTCTTGATGAATTACCCCCAAAGTTTCTTCTAGAAAAGATGTCATTAAAAATGTCATTATAAGAATGTGCAAAGGTAGGGATCCTGGCAAATTTGGTTCCTTCACCGCTATCCCATTGAAGGAAATGCCATGTTCCAGCACTACTAGGTAAACTCACAGATGGGCACCAGGGGTTCTTAAACAATTTGACAATA
>WMED01012120.1:0-14946 GCA_019650415.1 Pipa parva
TCGGGCACTTATAGAGCATTACAAATTCTTACATCTGAAATAAAATGATTTAGACGTACTGATTTACAAGGAGGCTCTAAGATTGATTTTACTGATCTCCAGGCAAAGGGTCTTGCTACAATCACTAAAGCTTTCACAGGAAATGTAATATCTCAAACATTAGACTTCCAAAAAAATGTCTGAAAACACCCCTAATGATGAGTAACAGAAATAACTATCGCCACAAAGATTTATTTAATTATTATTTTATTTTTTTATAGAACTTGGATAAGAGCTAAAATAAATATGGCCTTTAATAAATAAATATATTTGCACAAGGGGATCACACTATTCTCATGGTAATATTGTCTACAATTAACCACAATTGTGTTGTACTTAAAATATAACCTTAACAGGAAATATTTTATGTTATGTTCCTTCCTAGATGGGATGCTACTAAGAGGTTTATTCATGAATGTCTGAACAGTCGCTTAAAAGTCTAAATTTACATTAATTTGCCACTTCCTGATCTTCACATATCCAGCAAACTGTCATGCGCTGAATTCGTGACCAATCTGGACACCTTCAACAGTCACAGACTTATGGAGCTCTTTGCACCACTTACACAGGTAATTTGCCTATTCAGCAAGAGTCTATGGACCTCATTGACTAAAGTCCAAATTCACCTGTCAAACTCACCTTAAATAAGAAAACAAAGTGAATCAGCACTAAAATATCCTAAATAATATGTATATATAAAAGATCAAAGATTGTCCGAAAAAAAAAATATATATATGAATAAATAATAAATAAATAAAAAAATAGTCAAAAGACAAAATCTGAAGAAAAATAAAACGTTTGTAAACAAATCCAAATAAAAATAGCCTTTTAAGTGATTCGAATATGATTTTGGAATAGTTCAAATGCTGCCTTCTTCTCAAGGGTGTGTCTTCCCACTCAAGCTAAAACCAGTCAGAATTATTCACCATAAAAAACTCTGAAAAGAAGCGCAAAAAATTTTGCACACAATGGTGCCTAAATCTGTGATTATACAATGTGTAAAGAGACACCCAAACGTACCAAGGTGGTGTATAAAATAAACAAACACCCGGACAAATACAGGTGAGAACAGGTAAATACAAGCTGCTCACCAAATATAAGAGGTATTCACTCCTTCAGGTAATAATTGAATGAATATGTCCTCCTCTCAGTATCACAATAGGCCCAAGTTGTATTGATGTATTTCCAACCAAAAAGGTGGATGCAGATCCAACCGTGACTTATACACAGGAGGGTAAACCAATGGCTTCCAATGATATACTCCAAAAACACCAATTCCACAACTTCCTCACACTTTCAAAAGGAAATCCAAAGGGGGGATCCTCCTCCCAGTGCCACACTTGTATGAGTCAGGTATTTCCTGTTAACCAAATCCCAACCATGTCCCACAGAGGGAAAGGGAATGGACAAGTACTCCACTGATATATTCAAAACACTTTTAATGATAAAAAAGACAAGGGATAAAACTTTCAAACTCACATACAACTCATGTGATGAGTTGTTACAAGAAGTCCGGATGGAGATAGTCAATGGATACTGATGGGCCTCCGAGTATGGTTCCTTCAGAATGTACCCCAGTATAATATATCCACCTCCAGGCTACTCTCAACGCGTTTCGCCACAAATCGGCTTCATCAGGAGATTTTTGTAGTTTAGTCTGACCAGACTAGTTTTATCTCATGTCTTTTTTATCATTAAAAGTGTTTTGAATATATCAGTGGAGTACTTGTCCAGTCCCTTTCCCTCTATGGGACACGGTTATTATGGTGAATAATTCTGACTGGTTTTGTCAAACTCACCTTGCTACAGTTTAAGTCACATAACAAAAATAGATGCAAATTCAGTTCTCAGTATTGGCTAAGAGGAGAATACACCTGTCGAAGAGGCAGACAGTGGAGATCGCTGTCACATGCATAGTGTGTCATAGTCAGTCAGTTACAAGTAGGATGAGAAGTCATGCAGAGTGAATTCGACAAGTGAAGGGAAGTGACATCAGTCTTATATCATATCACACTAACTGTATTCTGTGAATATTCTATATATTTATATGTAACCTTGTCCCTAGGTCATGTTGTCACTTTTGAATGAATAGTTGCCTTATGCAGCACCAGAGCCCCTGTCATCAACCCCCCCCCCCCCAATTTGCCAGTGTGAAATTAACTTAACCTCAATGTCAACATTTTTTCAAGTGCTATATTTACTAGTGCTCCAGAAGGTTTACATGCATGGGTTCTCAGCTAGTGGGGTAGTGGAGCCCAGCAATATATAATGGATCCTTCCAGGAGGCAGTACCTAGTAGCAGCAGCAAGATGTAGTCTAGAAAGAAATGCACTCAACATAGTATACTATAAGGGGAAGATCTGTATTGATATTCAAAACATGCTCTATGTCTTTCCACTGTCCGAGTATATGTATAGATAGTTCCACATTCTATGATCAGTAAGAATATTCAGGAACAACAAAACAAAAAACACCCGATGATGTAAAATATCTGTATGAATCATAATGAGGGAAGGAGAAAATCTGGCTCTTTTAAGATGCATGTGCTTTAGGATTCAAAATGGCAGAAACCTGGACTGATTGTCAGCAGAATTTGGAGAGAGAGTAAGTTCTGCTCAAACATCAGGTAGAATGTAAAGCAATACAATATGTCGACGTCTGTCTAGCATCTTCGTAGTTCTGCTCAAACATCAGGTAGAATGTAAAGCAATACAATATGTAGACGTCTGTCTAGCATCTTCTTAGTTCTGCGCAAACATTAGGTAGAATGTAAAACAATACAATATGTAGACGTCTGTCTAGCATCTTCTTAGTTGTGCTCTGCCGTTAATGTTCTTCACAGAAAGCAGAAAGGTGAGTACTGTGGTATTATATGATGCTTCTTTTGGACTAACAGTTCATTTCTAATTATTCAATTGGACTAATATGGCTTAAACCATTTTTGTGCTCACAGAAAGCAGATGCATTACTTCATTTCATCATGTAAAAGGCTACATTGTAGTGAGCAACCATTTTATATTACTTAAAGAGATGATAACACAAAAATTAAAATACTCAGTATGCATTTATACAATGCAGACTTATCTTGCACTTTTGCATGATTTCTAGAAAGTATGAGATTTTGAAAAAAAATACATTTACTTTGTCTTTGTTGGGCTTTCTGAAATCAGTCCCACAATATTTTTACCTGCAGTTCAATTGAAAACAATATTACTGGAAGGGCTTAACAAAGAGATAAACAAACACAAATGACCAGGATTTCAGCTTCAGAGATAAAACTATTACATAAATCTAGAATGGTTATGCCAATCCAACAATATGTTGGTGTAACTGGTCCTTTAAGTGAATGATAGCATTGAGGGGGTTATTCACTAATGTGCGAATTTTCCTTAATAAAGTCACAACCGCGACATTATTTTCATTATAAAGACGTGATTGCAACAGAAGCAGTTTTTTGCGACTGTCCTTAGCTGGCGAATTCACACCTATATGCAACAATTTGGACTTTAGTGAATAACCCCTGTGTTTTGTAATCAAGAGAGAATCTTTACACTCTAAAAAACAGTTTATAATTAACGGATTTTGAAAAGTCACTCATTCCATGGGAAAACATAAATATATAATTTTCTGCGACAAACAGTATAGTAATAGCATGAAAAAGTGAAAGGAGTTATACTTAGTGACATGGACAGATTGGCTAGTGGAAGGTGGTGATCAGACTTCTTCACAATGGCTTGTAGTGCATATTAAAGGGAAGGTATTATATTGCAATATAAAATATTATTATATAAATTTATAATTATATATAAATTACTGAAATTTAAAAAGTTGCAAAGACAATTTTTGCAAGATTTCTTTGATGGCAAAATATACTAAAATCATTAAAGTATGTGCAATAGCACATATCATGTACTGGCCAGCAATAAGCACAGATTGGGGGTGTGTACTTCAGTAGTGTTCAAAAAGCTTATTTAAGGAAAAACATGATTAAAAACTCTTTATTGAGCATCTGACTTTTAAATAGTATACACTACAGTGATGTATATGAACCCACCAGAAATGACTGGGTGAACCCATCTGTTTGTAAAAGCAAACAAACAAAAATCAGCTGGTGAAGTTCATTTAATCACTTTACTTCTTAAGCACAATATAGACTAGTTGCATATTAAGACTGCATAAGAAAAGTTAGAAACTGGACTCTCAGATAGTGTGGGACTGGCTCATCTGACCAACAGCTCCTCCTCTCGAGCCAGACAGATGTCGGCCAGGAGTGCGACTTTCCAGTGAGTCCCAATCATCTCAGTCCAACACTGCTTTCAAAATAAATAAAAGATTCTTGTGTGCCCTAGGAAACAGTTGATCAATGAACACCTTTGTGCTTACTAGCAATTCTGTAAATGTGTGCTCTTAAAACATGAAGAAACTAAAGCATTGCATTGGAATAAATGCAAACAAAGAAAAATGGAGCAGATGTATTTAATGTAATCCCTTTATTTACCGCGCACAGTGGAAGGTGGCTGGGCTGCATTTTTAATTTAAAGGGTACAAAATTATTGTTTCCTATATTAGAAGCAAGAGATAAATAAGATACAATGGTTGAAACAGTAAATGTAGTAATGTGAACAGTTTGCAGATTCATACAAAATCTAAAAATTGATTCTCCTATGTATAAAGATACTGCAACTTACACATATTGCAGAATTTAAAAACTAATTACATTAGGAAATTTTAATAAGGGAAGTGGAGCTTGCCACTGCTCTTCCCTGCTAGAAGAACTGATGGTCAGGCCATAGAGTTCTAATATAAAAACTGCATTGGTACTATTGCTCCTATGAATATTTAATCTCACATATCCTATAATATAGCTTCCACAGAAATGTGATAATCTTAGAAATGACTCTTGTTTAAGCTCCACCGAATTAATTTCAAGTTTCTGGCCAAAGATGAAGGGTTTGGAGTGGTCACCTAATTAAATGCCACCAAGGTTTTTAACTCCGTAGAACAGGAATACATATTTATTCTACCAGCCTTTATTTCCAGAATGCTTACCTTATAGGCAAATTTACGAAAAAAAAAAGCCATATTTAAATCCATCAGATAGGAAAGGTTCAAACAACACAAATAATATATGACAGGAATACAGGATTATAGACAGAGAACATATACAGAACGTTGAGAAAATGAAAGCACGTGCTTATTGCCTTCTGTCAAATGTGACTGTAATATGTGGATGCTTCTGAGCTGATAAGGTAGGCAAAACTATTTGGCATAGATTCATGGAATGAAAACACTGTCTTTGATGGGCTGGCTTGTGCATTTGTTAGCTCTCAACAGTCAGGGAAATGTCCCACAGACCAGGAAGAGCAACAGAAGTTTTGAGTTTACATTTTCCCTTAGAAAATTTACAGCTAGAATAACAACTGTCTGTAAAGCTGTACTGATTGCAAATTTTATGTGAACTGAAATTAATACTGTGTATCTTGTTAATATTTATTGGTACCTTGATAGTGATTTCAGACATTTTTTCCCTTGTATTTAATTGTTATTGAGTAATAATAGGATTTCTATATAATATATAGCTTCTGCATGAGTTTATGAGAAGGGATATTTCAGAGAGCCTTTGGGTAAGTGCTGCCACCATAAATGTTTGCAGTTATAGGATGGACCAGCAGAAAATCTCCAAGTGGTCTGTAATGTCTGTGGACCCTTTAATTAGTCCTCCACTTTCAGAGCAAGAACAGTGCACCCTTTATCTAACAGAACATTTAAAGGTAAATCTTGTTGCTTTATAAAGCACATTTAGGTTCCTGTCCCCCTGGTAGCCCATTTGGTGGGGGTCAAAAAAAGCATTCAAGAGATTAGGCCTGGGTATGCTAATGTTCTAGTTTAGAAGTTGGCAAACGTTGTAGAGGAGGGAGCCATTTCGCTCCCTCCACCACCAGTGAAATTTTTCTCTGAGCTGCAAAGCAGGAGGAGCTCACACTCCCAATCACATGAATTGCTGACATCCAATCAGAAGAGGCGTCTGAGGTCATGGGCGGGGCTAGGGAGATGCTCTTTGAGCCACAACAAGGCAGCTGAAGAGACGCATGTGGTTCGCAAGCTACACTTTGACGAACCCTGTTCTAGTTAGACATAAGTTTAATATTGGCATTCAAGGCCACATCAAAGATAAACAAAAGCAAAACGATCCCTTACTATGGCATGATTTAGTAAGATGTTTATTTAAATTGGTTATTAAATATAGTGCTGGAATCAGTCATGGACTTTTAACAATTTTTTTCTCCAAATGAATTGTAATTCTATTTCAGAGACTGCATTATTGCAATATGTATAGAAAGATTTTTTTTACCAGGTAGATGGCTACTATGCATGTACATCATCACATTGCGATTAAACAGTCCAAAGACCTTTGCTATTTAATACTAATCTTAAATCAAGATGTTTAATTCTTTGTGTATATTGTACAAGGGCAGTTACTATCTGCAAGAGATACTGTTCTTTACTTTTTCGTTTTAAACAAACTTTGATGCATTCCTTGCCTACACGTTGTATTTTAATTTCTTTTGTTTGCAAGCTTGTATTTTTTAATTCAATTTAATTACAAACACATATTTTACTCACAGAAGGTAAGTCTCCAAAGTCATAACTGCAGCAGTGCACATGACCAGCAATCAGTGATTCCATTTGGTTAAATTATAGGTCATAACTTTGCACCTGCACATTCCTACGAGAATGTAAAAAAAAAAATGTGCTAATTATAGTATAGAAAAAGTCTCATGCTAAGTCATTCAAACAACATACAGCTAATTCTTCTATAATTTTATTATCAGTGTTGTGAAAACATATTGTATCTCTAAGGGATTGTATAGCTGGTAGAAGTACCCCAGATTGAAGTAGAAGAGATTTGAAATTTAAATTATGAAAATGTTAACAGTAGAAAAGACCAAACCATCTCTAAATTGCAATAGAGTACTGGTCTCTGTATTCAACCAACTCTTCTACTGTGTCTACCAGCAATCCAGCTAGGCAAGACCTGTAGAGCCAAAATGGCTCCTGGGCAAAACTGAAATTGGGTATATTAAGTAAACAAAGACAAATAATAAGTATTTTCCTTGTGCAGTGGCATCTAAACTTTATAGCCTCACCCTGCCACACAGAAACATTGTCACTAAGTTACATATGGAGATGGAAGAAGAAGCCCAAACCACAGACTTAGCTGCAAAACGTTAATATGACAATGACATGTTTTGGGCTACAGAGGCCATTTATCAAGTGTTTCAATAGTGAAAATGAAGCCAGAATTTAAAGGTAATGCCCCACTCCTCTAGTGGTTCCATGAAGAGTTGAACCAATAGATACAGTGGGGAGAGGGTGTGCATTTAAAGTGATTTACAAAATTAGCATTTAAAGGCATACAAAATTAGTATTTAAAGTGATATACAAAGTACAAAGTGAAATTACATATAACCATGTAAACAATACATAATGCATATTAAGTACTGGTGCAATTATTTATACATTAGTATGAAAAATAGCACACATGAAAAGCACAGTTAATTTAGGGCACACTACACTGAAATATTTAAGAGTCTAACTCTATGCTCAAAAGTTCATTCTGAAAGTCCAATGTCCTGAATATCTTGAAACTGCCCAGTATAGGTCTACCAGCCTGGTAGTGCAGAACGTGTGTGTCTTCATGGGATTATCCCAAATTAATGGTACAAAACATAACAGTTTAGCTTTTAACTTTGAATCAAACAAGCTGCCAAATTAAGCAAAGCTCACAGTTAGTTATACAGTCCAAACTGCCAAATGGCTGTGGCAGTGAATTCATACAGAAGAAAAACATATAAAGGGGATGAGGAGTTTGTTAAAATTTGTGTAAAAAAACATTTAGGGGGTTATTCAGCAAGCTCCGAAGTGAGGTGCATAGTGTTCACCTCACTTCGGAACAACTGAAATGCGCATGCTGATGTCCTGCACGCAGACATCAGCATGCGCATTAAAGGGATTCCCCTCCCGGCGAGAGCAAAGATTTTGTTTATTGGGCCAGTTTAATCCTTTTCGACTATGTGGTGGGCCGGTAACATACCCAATGTGGTGAAGTGTTCAGGTGTGAAGCTCCCTGAAGCTGGGTGGTCTGAGGGGTGCTGTGAGCTCCCCTAGCACAGTCTGTGGTGGAGCCCCAGCCTCCAAGTGATTTCCTGTGCTTCCCGCTGCAGAAGTAGCTTTTCCTGACATCTCTGAGACACCACATAATATTTTGCATTTTGTCAGAATGGCAGGTCTGGCCAGCGGGGCATAGTTTTCCCACCCCTTGTGCTACATCTTCTGAGGAGTTTTGGATAAATATAGGAAGTGAAGGTGTGTATATTACACTTGTAATCTTAAAAATGGGGCTATGATAAAAAAAAAAAATATATATATATAATATTGCTTTCCTTGTCTGTCAAAAATGCAATTTTGCCTTTTGAAACTTTGTTACAGATAAATACAGTATATTATGATTAGTTTATTGGAAAACCTACTCATTCTTTTTAAATAGAAAGAGAATGAAGGTTCCAAATGAATTAACTCAAAAAAGGAAAAGAATATATTTTAGAAAAAAAAGGAAAATCACTAGCCAATTAAGGTTTTTCTGTTGATATTCTGCAACCAATATTTGTTTTTCTTTTGTCAGGTTTGATATATTTTTGCTAATCTTAACGATGGTGCTAGAAAGGACTGGAGCTCTTGTTCTATCGTCTGATAGTTGTTAAAGTCTTGTGGATGTTGGGTTCAAATATATATGCATCTTCATTTCTTGGCAGTCACTTCCTTTGTTTTTTTTCCACCTATTGTTCAGTTCTGAGATTCAAACATTTCAAAGTGCAGAAAAAGCAGGTCAAGATAAAAAGAAAAATGTCTTCCAACAGACAACTAGTTGGAAAGATTTTTATTTATTGTTTGTTCTTTTGGCATAGAGCTGAAAACAAGCTGACTCCACACATACAATGTTATAACACACCGAAATGTAGGCTTTAAAGCATTCAGGATTTTGTTCCCTCTCGGTTACTTTTTAGTAGAATGTTTAATTACAGATTTAGTGAAAGCTATACTAGTAGTAAGTCTGCTTATGGAAGCAGGTCTGGTGATTACCTAGAGGATTAACACTCTCAGAGTTTCACACACACACCTGATGAAGGAGTCATTATTTATACCAGCAGTTGTAACTGTAAGCAATGACTGTAATGTGACATTTCTTCACTGTGACGCAGAATTACCTTTCCGCATGAACTAAGCCTCCAGCAGAACTCCACCTGTTGAACGCTCTTATGGGGTGTGTGAAGCTGTTTTAATAGAAAGAAATGAAAGAGAAGAGATGTAAATATATTTTTGTCCATAGAAGACATAAAGTGCACCTGTCACCTCAAAACTAATACTAAAATAGGTTCTACTAATGAAATAGATATTTTTGTAAATATATATGTATTTTAAAAAATGTACCTTTATACAGCGTTTCTCTCTGTCATCTTCCCTGTCAGCCTGCCTTTTCTTTCCTGAGTCAAGTGGGCGGGGCTAAATGATGATTAACATTATAGTTCCTTCAATCGAATCCGTTAAATCACAATCTAGCAGGGATCTGATTGGAGGAGCTATAATATCAATCATCATTTAGCCCCGCCCAACCCGACTCAGGAAAGAAAAGTCAGGCTAACAGGGATGATGACAGAGAGAAACACTGCGTAAAGGTACATTTTTTAAAACACACACACACATATATATATAAATATATATATATATATATATATATATATAATATATACAAACGTATATATATATATATATATATATATATATATATATATATACAAAAACGTTTATTTCATTAGTAGAACCTAAATTAGTATTAGAGTTTTGAGGTGACAGGTGCACTTTAAAAGTGTTTTCAGATGCTACTTAAATGGTTATAAATAGGATATAGGACTCTATATTAAATCAAAAGCATTTAAGAAAAAAAAAAGTTTTCATAATTTTACCAAAGACATATAAAGCTCAGGTGTGTAATCAGTGTGTTTCCCAACATGTGAGAAATTGGCATAAAAGCCTGTAGTGTCTGTATGTGCACTGGATATTTAAAGAAAAGTCTATTTTGGGTCCCAGAGCATATACAGTATATTGTTGTTGTGCTGTACACCTCTCTCTTTGTCTTGCTATGATGCACAGAGGTAAAATGCTGAGACAAGCTCATTTCTGAGATGTGCCATGGGTTTGAGCTCCCATACAGGCACATTTTTATTCTTTTTACTTTTTACTTTTCATCACAGAAATACAGGCAGCAAGAAAGGGTTAGAAAAGACGCAAATAGTTTATAGATGATGGGACCAGCATTTGAAGAAATGATAATAAAAGTGTTGTCGCCTTTTCAGCAAAAAAGACATGAAGTAGCACATAAATACAAGGTCACCATGGTGTCGCTAACTGAAAGTGAATATGGCACATCGCAGAAAGGAAATTATTTTAGCTGAATGTGCAAGGATGGAGAAACTGAGAATTGTAAATTCATGCATCTATGGGACAATTGAGACTTTCATAAATATGCCTCAATTTGATTCTGCAACTCTATGATTATTTTTATAGTCATGGGACTCCCAAGTGACTTTTAATATTCTTATAAACATTGTATTTTAACTACTATACACTGTACAGAATGTTCACCTCCCTTTCTTTCATTATAGCCTAGAACAACAATTCTTATTAAAAGTCTCTGCTATCATGGTATTAATAAAAAGTTTCTATAGAAATTCTTTAAAAATGTCAATACTGTGCATTTTGATTCATACTGAATACTGTATGAAACCAAGCAGGTCTAATCAACCCCTTTAATGAAATAATAAAGAAACCTTGTAATTTTTCCAACACAAATGGCAATTAAAAGTATGAAGTGTAACAACAATCACAGGGCCTTTTTGTTTGTCTTTACTTCAAATATTCTATCATCTACAATCAATGCATTTTGACCTACTGGATTGTAGCCAGGATTACAGTGACATTGCCCCTTAATTCAAATATTAAAAGCTCCATCTATCCACAAAACACATGCATATATTAGAATCAGATCTGTGCAGTGACCACAATATCAATCTCATCTGATGCACATCCTAAGATGTAGTAGTTTTCCAGCATAGTATCAGACATATGGTTAAACAATAAAGTAAACAATAAAATCCAACTGACATTTAATTCTGTTTTAAATACTAATTCTTTCTTCTGTAACTGGATTGTAAAAATGAAGCACCAGTCAATGAAAACCAAAAAATGTATCTGGAACACTTGTATGATCTAGATTTCATGATGGTAGAATTCTATTTTTATCAAGATATCTCCCAAGTTGTGATCTGAGTCTCTTCCTCACTTATCAACCCAGTGTAGGGTATCTCTCTGCCATAGACTAATACTTATTCATTGTTTGCTTGATCTAAAAAAACATAGATATCCGGAAGATCATTCTATTTTTGGAATTTTCTTATATTATAATTACTTTGGACTTTCTAGAGTAGTTGGGTAACAACACCCCTAAGACAAAACATTGTTTAAAAATCATTAAACTACATTGCCTGTGATCATGCTCAAAAATTTAGAGCAAGTAATTACCCTTTTCGAGAAGTTTGAATGGAATTTTTGATACTGTAATACCATAAACAACATATCAATTTATGATAAATTGGTATACGGTGGTTACTAAGCAAAGAGAGAAGGGTGTTTATAAATAAATGTAAAGAAGGTTGAAAGACTAAATCAAATAATATTAAGATGACTGAATAATCAGTGTCCTTAGAGGATGAAAACTCATCACATGTATTTGTGGGTTTTCAACTTTTAGGATATGTCAGGGGCAGATCCTTGGAGAAGGGCCATAAGTGATATTTAATTTAAGCAGGCCTCTACAGACAGGCAGGAAATATTCCCTTTTAAAAAATAATCTATTTTTTATTTCCAACACCTAGCTGGATGCTTTTCATTTTAGCATTGATTTTTAAAGTATTCAAAGAGGGTTCAAATTAAACAACCACTTTAGACAGTGTGACAAAGGAAACTGTTTTTTTATTCTGAATCTGAGTTCCTATCAGAAAAGCAAAATACTTGAATATACCAAACATTGAAGACTAGTTACTGTCACCATTAGAGGAGGGGCCAGTCTTAAGTATGGCCAGCAGACAAAAGGAAGACAACCATCCTATTGGACTATACACACTATGAAGGAAATTCTTGGTGTAGTTGAGCCTTAGTCCCACAAAAGGTGAACAAAGCTTAATTTGAAAAACTTTTGGATACAGATAACAATACTGCTTGGATCTCAGATAGCTAAAATTAATAGCTCAAGTTTGACTATTTAGTGTTTCTAAATATCTATACTTAAAATACACAAAATCAGTGGACTTCACTCTCCCATGTGGCTTGATTACCAATTTATTTCATATTTTGAGGTCTTGTATTTATTACAGCTGTCTGGCATTATAAGGAACTCCAACATGTCCCATTCTTTGCAAACACTTACATGGGTTCATATGAGATTGCATTTACATTATCAAAGTTTGCAGAATTTATCCTATTTAAAGGAGGTACATTGATGATTTTTTATTGATGTGGAGGGACACCATGTTTGATGTTGGCTTAATATCTAAACCAGTTGTAACTACCTGTTAAGTGTATGTGTGATGGTCTGGGTATAATACTATTTAAGAAATAGACAGGTTGCATTATGAACGTTTCCATCCCCTCTTCTACAAGAGGTCATTTACATATAAAATTTGTAGTTTTATACATATAAAGGTGGAGCAAATGTTCAATAATTTTTTAGCAAGGTGTTATCCCAGCAGTTTTCAATTCCTCCCTTTCTACTATGGGGCTTTTATATATTAATGGATCTCCTCAATGTAATATCTTTATAAAATAAAAAAGGGAAACATTATCCCCCATGGAAACAATGTGATTCTAGTTTCATAGTATACATGTCATGAAAAGCACCATGCCGCAGTACCACATTTTGGGAAAGTACTAGCCACTGATAGGTCATTCTGACAAAAAAATACTTTTTACAAATTCTTTGGAAGTTTTGGAAGCTTGGATAAAATGTATGATCAGTATAAAACCATGTTGAAGTGTTTTCATTTTTGGCTGCTACTGCCCAGTTAAGAATTCTTAGGCAGACCTATCTGTGAATTTAGACATTAAAACTCATTATGATGGCCAAATCTCTAATGTTGTCATGCTTTACTATGCTAAAGGGAATTAACTAAGATTAACAATATTTAATGTTACATTGTTAGGCTTCCACATCCAAAATAAGGACATAGCCTTCTGACATGCATCTTGGGAAGGACATAAGTTAATGCTTTAGTATCTTCCATGTGGGAAAAATAACTAACAATCATATTAACAAAAATAAATTTACTAGACAATTCCTATTTGGATTGTAAGCTCTATGGAGCAGGGACCTCATCCTCTTATTTCAGTCATGTCATGGCACTTAGAGTAATGTATTTTCTTGATATGCTTGTAATTTATTTCACTTGTTCTTTGTTAAGCACTTTTTCCTTGTCTGTATTATAACTGTACTGTTGGATTGTAAAGCCCTTAGTAACCTAGTGCTGCTTTAGAAATAAAAATTTACACATACATACATACATACAATTTGGTTTGTAGTATGAGCTCATGAGCAGGTAGTTAATGGGGTATAAGAAGAGGGTGGAGGATGTACCAGGAGAGTTTTGTAAGTAATTGTGTTACTATAACTAGATGCTCACAATGGATCTTGGAATGGGTCTTGGAAGAGGAAGGCCAATCTTGGGTTTTAGTACTAAAACAAGTTTGCCATTTTAGATGAATATATCACTGCAAGAAGTGTTAGTCTTAAGGGACTAAAGATGATATAACTGTCATGGTTCATGTCTTGACCGACAACAAAATAAACAGAAGGTGGAGGATCCTTAAAAATCAATTTATATCACTAGGGGGTAAAAGGAGAACTCGTTATGCCAAAAATGCACTTAAATTGAAGGGGATATACTGCACTAGGGGAGATGGTCCTGGGGGAGTAGGGCAAATTAAGCTGGAGGGCAAAATAAATACAACAAGGTCAGACAGGTTACATAGAGGCTGATAGGAGGAACAGAGGATAATTGGGGGAGGGTATGAGAGCAGTTAAGGAGATCCTTGTATTTCAAACATTATCAGAAATGTATATATACGTATATATAGTAATTACAAAAGTAGAATAAAAGATACAAATAATTGGCAAGTTAAAAGGAAATTAGACCAACTTTAAAGTGACACTATTTATTGGCCACCTAGTATTTCGTACAACAAGTGTTAAACTGATAGGTTTAGGCTTTGATTTTGCAGAATAGAAAAAAACAAGCACTTGGAGAAGAGGTTTCAGCTAATCCCAACCCCTCCCCCTTAGTCAAGGGCTATTCTTACTAACTGAACATTCTTCCTCCTCCTGAAACTAATTAAAATTCACTTTCACTTTCATCAGGAAACTAAATGCAAGACAGGTCTGGGAGACTGAATAGCTGCAGAAAAGCAGCCTAAAACAGCTCAGAGTCAAAGTCAAAAGCTGCTTAGTAATCTAAATTCTGCACACGAGTAACAGCCTGTACAGAGACAACAGTAGAAAGGACCAGGGTTAGCTGATTCTACTTTAAATGCTCATTTTTTCTTCAATTGTTATGACTATTCTGTGAAATCAGTAAGCCATAACCTGTCATATTAACACTTGTAATAAAAACTAGGTGGCCAATAAATAGTACTTTTTTACAGAAACGTGGGGATTTCTGAAAAAAGCAGACATGCATAGTGCAGACTGTTCACACATAAAACAATTATAGCCCAAAAAGTGCCCAAAATGAAGAGATATGG
>WMED01012122.1:0-14945 GCA_019650415.1 Pipa parva
CCATTGTAAGTGCTGGAATGCCCAAAAGGCCTGGAACTTAGGTAAATACCGTTACAGCCACTGCATAGAAGCACTACTAGCCCACTAAGCGGTGCAGCAGACTGAGAGCCTGAAAGTGGGATTATGCAGGTGTCATCAAGGACTGTGGGGGGGATGCAATTTCAAAAAACCTTGGCCCTGCCCAGGTCTATTATAAAGGCACTGCACATAGCTTCAGTGTGTATGCACTACTTAGGGACTAAGGCAAAATGTGCTGATTAAAATACTGTATATGTTTAAAATAAATCTAATGATGAAGCCATATACTGTACATTAAACAATTAGTAATTTTCTTCTACGTTTGTAATCCAATAGAATATTTCTACCTGCAATTAAGGGTTTCTCTGCTAGTATGTTTGACACAAGGCAAGATTGAATGGAGTCATGAGCGTGAAAGAACTATTACAAACTATTACTATGTTACAACCATCTATAATAAACACATTGCTGCAGTGCTGATTAGCAAAGAAATCAATGCGATTCTCCACGGCCCTGTAGTGCACAGCTGAACTAATTTATCATGAGCCCCATACCTCAATTTTAGATATTTTTGGCACTGAAGGGATAGAGTTGGCAACAACCCTTTTTAACTGTATGTAAAAAGGAAAATATTTGCAAACTGACAAGTTCCTGCTGGGTGAAGTATCATGGCATGATATTTACTTATCTTCCTGCGTTAGTGATGATGTATTTGACTTATTTCTGGTCCTCTTCTTTTTCCTTTTTGAAATCAATCCCTTTAATGATAAACACAAGGTGTACAAAAAGAAACTATTTAGGTAGAATTCAGCATGAGTTGTAAATGACAGTGAGATATATGTGTAAAAAGTGGATAAAGAATTTGAAGATATAGGAGAATGGAGCAATGAAAAAAAACTGCATGTATGAATGAGTGTGTAAATACAGGAATAAATGTGAGCTCAGAGGTAAAAATTATATATAAATAGAGGAATATAGAAACAGGAAATAGATTTGAGACGAGACAATTATGGTTGTGTGTGACAAAGAATACAGCTGTAGCCAGGTGAGCCTGTTAGAATGCAAACTTATCTACCAAAATGTATTTAGGAATCAATCTAGTGTCCACTGGTTGTGTAGCAACCCTGGTAGATGCAAATATTAAGGCGCACTTTAGATTTCACACTGGTATGATGTCATAAATTCAGGAGCCACCCTACTATGCAGTGGGGGGTCCTAAAGAGAAGCCATTGTGTTAATACAGTGCTAGTAGGCATATAAATTAAATTCTACTCAGGCACTGCTGTGCAAACTCACCTTTACATTATTGTGTTGGTTCTTTGGGTCACAATCGGTATTTCCTTCTGGCGTGTTGTTATTTACGACTAGAGAGAGAAGGAGGTCAGCTTAGTTATGTTATGACCAAGGTGCCCAGTAACCACAAGCATAATAGGATAACTAAGAGATGTCTCCATATTACATTAATCAATAGAATTGTATCCAGTATGATGTTTATTGCAAATTGTAGAGGTGTGTGTGTGTGTGTGTGTGTGTGTGGGTGTGTGTGCACGCGCGTGTGGGGAGGGGGGGTATCTTGTTTACATGTTCTAAAAAAAAGGGAAACTCCTGCTGATGCTGAACTATGACTCTAAGCATCTTGACTGTCTTGGTATGTTGGGACTTATACTTTATTAGCAGTTGAAGGGCCACAGGACAGATACTGAATTATTATTATGATTATAAAATACTAATGGATTAAGTTACTAAATATGATTGCCTGTGTAAAGCCATACGGCAAGGAGTGCTTCTCTTTCACCCTGCATAGAAGGCACAGGATGATTGTTACTGATCAACAGAGTCACTTGTTGTGGTATTACCAAGATAAGATAGTAAAAACTCTAAAATCATTGAATTCTGGCAGGAAGGATGTGGTTAGTCCACAGAGCATCAGTCTCTTGACTACAGTATGAATCTCAAATACACAGCAATTTATAATTATCTCCATCTTGCTATAGATCTGCAGACTAAATCCCCCAGAATGAATCACCCCTGACAAAGGAGAACATAGTTATAACTCAGTGGGTTTCTGCATAAAAAATTTACTTTTGACATGGCGAGAAAAGCTTTTTTTAAATACTGGCAAAATAAAATTTATTAACGGGGCAAACTTTAAAGAGGTTTCATTTACCTATGGTAACCAATAAGAAATGAGCTTTTATTATTCTTGCTTCATTAAACCAGAGAATGGTGACTGCTGATTGGTTTCTATGGGTTACTAAATCTCTGGTAAACAATTGCACTCGTTGATAAACTCTGTGTGTGTCTGTAATATTAAGTGGTCAAAAACCTTTTCCCATGTTACAAACCCCCCCCCCAACACGTTATTTTATTTGCAGAATGAAACAATGAAGTTAAACAGCTCATTTGTATGCTTTCACATCAGTATAGTATTCTGACACCATGATTCGATGTCAGATGAGCAATAAATCTTGTGGGAAAAGAACCCCACATTTTTAGACTGTGTCCTGCAATAAAACTGTGGCTATAAAATAAATAATTGTACGTTTGTATATGTTTGACACAAGTACAATCTTGTGACATATTTACACGAGGTATTCCAGTATTCTTTATACTCGCATTTCGTTGTGTTTTACCATGTGATATATTCAGAATGATATGTGCAAATGGGTGTGTTTAATCAGGGGAAACAGTAAATAGGTGCTTCATGCCCTACAAATCATTACTAAACATTGTTACATATTAATGCTTTAACACCTTTAGAACTACCCAATCTATATGCTCAATTCCAGCAGTTTTTCTAGGTTCCCCTAAGACCCAGGACATTGACCCAGCATCATAAAGATCTCTCCAGACCCCAATGCAGGTTTGTACTGGGGCCCTGTCCCTGACCCCCCCCCCCCCCCCCCCCCCCCCCCCCCCCTCCTTCACATCCCCAGACATTGGTGGGATACAGAGGGGTTACAGTGTTTGTTACCAGAGCAACCATTATTGTTATGCCTCTGCATAAACCCTGAGGCAAATCTGCACACTCAAAATGCTTTACCAGCCTTTCCTATCACTAGTACCTTTTGGCTGAACATCTGTGTTCTGTCCGCTGACAGGGATTCCTCTATAAATAATGTAACTGCCATTTTCCATGAAATAAAACACGTTTCAATTTATTTTAAAGAGTTCGGGTGAACCCAGAATGAGATCTCGGGCATGTTCCCTGGGTTTTTAGTCTTAGCGACACCCATGCTCAGTTTAATTAAACTGGATAAACAAATGTACTCTTTCAATCCCCTTTAAATGTGTTTTTTTTTAAATATATCATCCAGATTTCAATAAGCACCTTCTATCCAGTTTACGCCCGGTTGATTCTAAATGCAGGTGAACTGTGAAGTGTTATTGTTACACGTAAATTTGCTGTTAACAGTTCCCAAATTTCCCATGATACTGAAGATGGGGGACATAGGGAAAAGAGGGAGAAATTCATTAAACTCGGAAAAGCCGTTTGCGCTTTTCCAAGTTTAATAACTTGGGAGAATGGTTTGAAGTTTCTCCCAGTGTCGCTAGATTTGACTCGTGCGATACTTGCCATGAGAAACTTTTTAAATTAAATATATCCATGGAAAGATAGCTATTTTTTATGGCTACCTTTCCATGGATATATTTAATTAAAAAAAAAGTTTCTCACGGTAAGTATCGCACGAGTCAAATCTCATGATACCAGGAGAAACTTCAAATCATTCTCCTGATTAAACTTGAAAAAGCCGAAAAGGCTTTTTTCGAGTTTAATAAATTTTGCCCTTAGGGTGCTTATTCATGAGGGGCAAAATTGTGGCATAAAGGTGTGGATACACATTTATTCACCACTTTCCCATATTCGTGTATTCCGCAAACTCTGCTATGTGAGGAATTCAGAACCAAATCAACACTTGGCAAACTTTACGTTCCCATGCACAAGTAGTTTGCCTATTGATCAAGCATTGGAGTCTTGCAGTAGCGGGTTCGGCAAGGCTTGTTGTGTTGCATGCGCCAGTTTTACTTTGCCAGACTGAAGTGGGGAATTAGGGAGCTGATGGCAGGGGGCTACTGTCTGACTGACCACGCCACGCTATGCAAGAGATGGCTACTGATGCAGTCGCGTCTTCGCTGTGGGAATACTTTGTTTAGTGCATAAAGAGTTGAGAATCAGCGCACAGTGACTTGAAGTGATAATTCGCTATGACAGTCAAATTTTCACTTTGATGAATAAGCGTTGGAGTCAGCCCCCTATTCATTATAGTCTTTATGTACTTTGATTTCATCCATTGACATAGAAACAAAAGAAGCGTTCACGGAAGGCACCGAGTCAGTAGAAACGGTGATATAAAATCTACTCTGTCAAAACAGTTCCAAAAGTAGCATATTATAAAAGACCCAACATAGAAATAAAAAGTATATGTTAACAAGAGCCCCATCAATCCATAGAGTTGATGATGATATAGTTCCTTTGATACTGCTTTCACACAGTAAATTTTAAATTACTGCTTCTATTCAATTAGCGCCTTACTGGACTCTCTAAATCCACACGGGCAATAGGAGATTACTGCAATGCATTAACTGTCCCACTAACCTGCATTACTGTGGTTTGCTTGCTCCACCAAGGACTGGGAAACACAGCTTCCTGTGCGACTTCTGGTATGGAATGCTCCCTAAAAAAAAGTCAGGACCACCATGAGTATTGAAATGGACCAGGATTACATGTCAGGTTAAAAAAACATGCAATGAATAAGGTAGACCTGCTAAGAAACCTTCATTGTGTCAGATTTGTAAATGAACTGTCCTATTGTCTGTATATTTTATCGGCAGGAAGGGGTGGCCTTTGTCAGTAGGAGGCACTATATATATGTTGTTCAATGCCACAATTATTTATTAGCCAAGGGAATCTATTAATGTATGACTTAAAGGGCCTCATTGACTTAAGGATGAATTCAGCTGTCGAATTCACCTCAGAATACAATTCAAGTCGCATCACCAGACTAGACGCAAATTCTCTTCTCACTATTGACTAAGTGGATAATACACTTGTAAAAAAAGAGGACAGCAGCAATTGCTGTCGCATGCATAGTGTGGCGTAGTCAGTCGGATAGAAGTAGGATGAGACTCATGGAGAGTGAGGTGAATTCGACAAGTGAAGGGCAGTGACGTCAGTCTCACTATATCCCACTAACTGTATTCTGTGAATAGTTTATCTATTTCTATGTCACCTTGTCTTTAGGTCATGTTGTCACTTAGTCGCAGTCACTTTTGAATGAATAGTCACCTTACGCAACACTGGACCCCTGCCAACAACCCTGCAATTCACAAGGGTGAAGTGGCGAAGTCAAACAGGTAAATTCGGAGCAGTACACTTAGATTGTAAGCTCTATGGGGCAGGAACTTCCATCCTCTTGTGGCAATCATAACCTGGCACTTAAAGTGATTTCACACTTGTAAGTTACTCACTTGTAATGTGTAATGCACTTTTCTCATGCCTGTCTTATATTTGTATTGCTGAATTGTACAGCGTAAATTTGTGGCAGTTTAAAATAAAATGATACATACATACATACCTACATACACCTAGTCGAATTCATGTCTTTGACACACTTGATCACTTAGTCATTAGAAGTACCTGAGCACGCACAAGAGATGCGAAGAGCTGCGTAAGATCGCAACTGTCATAGATGCCCAAATTTGTCTCGTATTCACCAATTCCAAGAGTTTATTCAATAAGCGAACACAGGGATGTGGCAAATAGATTTGAATTCAGACTTTTACACGATTATTCAGACTTTTCACCATGAGTCCCAAACTGGTAATCATGTTGTTATTCCCAAAGAAGATTAAAGTCACTGTTAAATAAATCTAAACATTTTGTTTGGCATAAAACCAGGCTAAAGGGTGTAGAATAAAAATGTATCCTTGCTATTGTTTGGTTGAGTACGAAGGGGATTAGTATTAAAGCTTTCCTCTTTGATGATCACATGACCCATTACAGCAGTTCTACTTGTCTACATTTTTTTCTTGCATTTGAGAAAAGCGAATCTGCATATTGCTTTCTGACACTGCTGCTTGATACATTTCTCCTTATATTTTTGCTAAATTATACTTTTTTTTTTTTTACTTCTTAGATTTCTACTAAACTAACAGGCAGAACCTGCTTTAGTAGAATACAATAGAGTACAATATTTGCATGTTAAGGAAATATCGGGAGATACATTCTAGGCAGCCATTTTGTGCTGCTGCTGTTTCTCATAAATCTCACCCTGGTACATAGGACACTTTGAAAAAAAAAGTTATAAAAGACAGTGAAAACCGCCAATGGTGATGTCAAAAACTCCCATACAACACCTGTTCATCTCCTTTAGTGAGTAGCAGACATCCATCGATCAGGGAGAAGTTTGTTATATCCCATACAGGAATTTCAGGTGTGGAGCAAGGAGCTGGCCGGGGTGGAGGCCCTGAAAAAAACATTTATACACATTGGCACAATGTGGTTATGTTTCTCATTTCAAGCTGATGATAAAGATCACTTGTACAGCTGCACAGTCCTACTATGGAGGTATTGAAGAAACCATGTCTATAAGATTTGCTAGATCAGGGTAACTTTCTTGGAGCCCACTCGATTTTCCTGGAAATATTGGGCTGTCAAGTGCTGTTGTCCCAACTGAGTTCTACTGTCAATGCTATTACCAACTTTTAAGAACCACAATAAATAATCCTGGTGCACTGCACTTGGTTGTTTTTGCTAAAAAATTGAAATCTATCTTTTATAATATAATCATCCCTGGCATTCATCTGTGTGTATATTACCATGGTTCCCCATTCAGCGGGGGAACACCCTGGTAAGTGAGGACCACTGACAGTATGCTATAGGCTTCTGTTCTTCTAGTGATCCTTAGGAGAAACAGGGAGTTGCAGATTACATTGGGCTAGAGGGGGATAGTCCTTCAAATCATGGAAATGAAGCATAGTCACAACACAACTGAGAGATAAGGCACTTGGGAAGAGCCAAATGACCTATGTCTGTAAGTTTGGACTATGCTGAATTACCCCCTAAATAGTGGATTATTAGCTATGGTAGTCACAAATGGTACAGACTATTACATCAACCTACTCAAGGTAGTCACAAATGGTACAGAATTTTATATTTACTGAGTAAATTTATTAAACTCAGAAAGACCGCTCTTGGTTTTTCCGAGTTTACCGAGCAAGATCTCGCATTGTTCTTGCGAGATTTTTTTGAGTTTTCGAGATCGAGTTTTTTTATCTCAATTTTTCAAAATTTTCAATGGAAAGGTAGACATTAGATTTTTTTTTTTTCATCAAAAATCGAGATAGATTGAAAAAAATCAATCTTGAAAACTCAAAAGAAGAGAGCGGTCTTTCCGAGTTTAATAAATTTCGCCTAAAACGGTAGTTGCAAATAGTAAAGATTATTACATCCACTTACTCTAAGTGCAAAGCCACATGGGTTAGATTCAGTTAATTTTAAATGATCTTGTCTGAGTTTCCCAGAAGAACCTAGTCCATTTCATAAGAAAGGGTGTGAAAGGGCGTTTTTCACATGAGATATACAGCATTAGCTTTTTTGAGAGAGACGCAGTTCTCACTGATGTTCCAAAATCAAATACACCAGTTATTGTTTGTTATATGAATTTTACTGGAAAGGTAAGCCAAGTCACTGGTAATCAAGTTTTGTGAGTAAGAGTGCATACTCACAGCCTAAACATAAATGAAACAGGGCTTCCCTCAACCCCTATAAACACTGTAGTTTTAGGGTCCTATACTTCCCCAGGGTAGAAGTTAAAGGTAACATGAAATATGTCATGACAAAATGATTGTTATCTCTGATCTTGTAATAAAATATATTGTTTGCGAATAAAGCATTTTAACCATAAATACACACAAAATGAAGTTTGCAACCACCAATGCTCTTTGTGTGAAGAAAAACCAGTTCTACAACCACAAAACCAATCTATATGCAGAAAATACAGTTTGGTTACAAAAACCATTTTGCATGCAGAAAACATAATTACAGAAACCCCCCCTTTTTAAGTTTAATTAATTAAGCTCCATTCCAACTGAGGAGTAAAGAGTGCTCTCCATATGAGTAGGATTAAGGGACACTCCAGCACTCCAGTGACAGGGATCCCAGTGGTCACACAGAACCTTCAAAGTGTGGTAACATACATACATGTAATTTAGGTTGGAAAAAGAGACGTGTCCATTGAGATGCTCAATCTTTCTGAAATCATCCTAACCAGCTATTGATTGATCCGGAGGAAAATGAACCTGTAAAAGTATCTGCCAGTTTACATTTTGCAGGAAAAAATATTTATCTCCTTCTGATCAAACGCCTTACATATAAATGACCATCAGTAGTGATCTTTTCTTATGGATTTTTAGGTATGTTTCCAATGGTTTCTCGAAAGAATAAACTGTATCTGCCTGAGCAACTTCCTTAGAATACAACTGGATTTGGCATTGGGTATCTTAGATGCCTATACCAGTTGAGTTGTGCCAGGAGTAGTGCAGTAATTATTAACTGATGATATGAGTAATTGTGCTGTTTTTTTAATTCTCTTGCTTTTGCTGTATGTCTGCTCTGGACTAAGAACAGTTCAGTAAAGGAAAGACTGCCCTGTATGTGAAGTCAGAAGGACTACATATTGTATTGGTTCTAAAGAACCCAATGATACAGTTACTGTGCATGTCCCAAGATGTGGTGGGATGATGCAGAAATTTTTTTTAGGGGGGGCAATGTCATTTCTTCATTTTGTCATCCCTACATTGTGTGATGATGCAGCAGGATGGCAGCGGCCATCTACCAAACAGATAGGGCAGGTTGGACAAGCACATTGGGAGGCTAGGACTAGTCTACCCTCTGGGGTATGGTGGCCTTAGACCTTGTTTTCAGATGGTAAAATTGAGAAACCAGCCTGCAGATTTAAATTATGCATTTAGCAATGCTGAATCTTAGCAGATATATTAGGGTTTTTACATGCTTTCAATGCTGTAAAGTCCGCTTGAAGTTTCTTTAAGAATCCCCAAGTTTGTTTGCACCAGCCTGGTATAAATGTGAAATTCCATTAATATATAATAAAAGAATAATAATATAATAGCTATATATTATAGCTAGATTAGACTGGCACTGGCTGTACTAGGTGGAAACATTTTAGTGAAGATTAGTGAAAAGAGGTTTGGTACCCCAACAAACAGTAATAGTAGGGTTACTAACCTGGTGATGTGGTTAACTAAACAAGCACTGATATCTTGCTGTTACATCTGTGTCTATCGCTAAAGTCATATCAAATTAGGTTACCTAAATAGTGTTTTCACAAGAATTCCCAGTGCTTTATATATCATTTTTTAATCACTCTTCCGCATTCCATAAGGGGTTAGTCTATCCCTGGGAGAGAGAATGTTGTTCAATTCTATGTAAATCTTAATGTAGCAACACATTGTATCATCTGGTTCAAGATGAATCATTCCAAATGATTTTTTTAAACAAATATTTTGGAAATCTTTTTGTGTGTAGATTACCAGAGACCAGAAGCAATCATCCCTAGTTGAATGCGTCGGATCAGAAACTGGCTTCAAATGATGGAAGATGGAATGATGGAAGATTTCTGTCGCTCGGAGTCGGCATCAATCGAGGGAATAAATTTGCACTTGTGTTTAATCTATAATCATTGTAAATTGTACAATGATTGTAAATGAGCTTTGTGTAAATAATCACAGACTACATTATACAGTTAACTGTAGTAACTCATATCAGATTTAACATTTAAATACTGAAAATACTAATTATAATTTAGTCTTCTGTTCCCCCTGCTTGCATCTTTGGGAGTAATTCACCATAGTGTGAAGTGACCTCTGGATCCTTCGCATCACTTCGCACTCACTGTTATGCGCTGAGTGAGATCAGCTTGGGAAAACAGCTAATTGCTTTACTGCCTGTGCATAGGATTCCATCAACAAGCAATTACTTTAAAAATCATATAGTTATATATGCGTATGATACAAAACAACACATTTAGGAATTCACCATAGTGCGAAGTGACCTCCGGATCCTTCAGCTCACTTCGCACTGACTGTTATGTGCTCGCTGATGTCCTGCATGCGGACATCAGTGAATGCTTTAAAGGGATTCCAGTCTCGGCGAGACCACTCAAGTCGCCTCACTGAGACTGGAATCCCTTTAAAGCATTCACTGATGTCTGCGCGCAGGCATCAGCGAGCGCATAACAGTCTGTGTGAGCAGAGGCGAAGGATCAGAGGGTAAGATCGGACTATGCTGAATTATTCCCTTATTCAAAAAGAAGGTAGAGAGAGTAGCACAAAGAGATTTGGAATTACAGTGACAAATGTTAATTGTTGGGACCAACAGAAACTGGATTTTTTCTCACCGTGGCATCCTTCTAATGTGCACATGGTGGCCGCCGTAGGGCAACCCGCATGGGTGGCTTTTTTCATAAAATGTGTTAAAAACAGCAAAAATAGTTGCACAGTTTATTAGCATCCACGAGCAAGCCTTGAAAGTTACCAGATCAGTTGCCAAACCCAGAGGTGCATTCTACTGTACATCTGCAGACTGACTGCATTTACATGTGATTTGTTATCTTTATCCTAGACACAGTGTATAGGACCTTGTCTCTGTCAGACACTGAGCTGCCTGTACTTTCTAGTTATTAGGGACTGAGGAAGAACCTAACAGATATGGGCTAATGCATCAATAGGTACAATTGCTTACAGAGGTCCAGTTATCCACAGCAACCAATCAGAAGTTAGCTTTCATTATTCTAGTTTCCCTATACCATTAAATTCTAACAGCAGAATGGTCGATATGAGTTACTAGACCTGTAGAAAAATTGTCCCCTGTAAAGGAACTTTGTAAAAGTAAGTGAATATTTAAATTGACATTTTTTACCCAAAGGCTGTCTATCCCATTTAACGTGTTATATTTATGAAATGTGCATAACCAGCCATGTATACTAGCAGCTGTGTGTCTCTTTAAGATGTAAAGAACTGATGTTAAGCATATGCTATATGTGCCACATCTTGAAATTAGGTAACAGGAAACATATTTAAAGTTCCGTTTGCTCAGGCCACAGCTTCAGTTGACAGGGTTATTTATCAAAGTGAGAATTCTACTGTGGAAGTGAATTCTGATCACTTCGGTTTGCTATGCTCTGATTCTTTACTCCTTATTCACTAAACAGCGGATTCCCTTAGCGAATTCGTGGCTGCGTCAGTATTCACATAGCGAAGTTGCGACTGTGTCATTAGTAGTCTATTGTGTTGTGTGTAACCGTCGTTAGTTGGCAAAGTTGCCACATTGTAGAGTTTGCGTAATACCAGAATATGAGTAAGTGACAAATTCACACCTTTACGTGACAATTCAGACTTTGATAAAAAACAAACCTGTAAGAGTCTGTTTAATGCAGGGCTTCAAAAGCTCTCAGGAATTCTGGGAGTTGTAGTTTGTAGTCAACCAGAGAGAGATGTGGTTTTGTCATACCTGGATACAATGTAGCTCTGGTCCACCAAGGCACAGGGACTTTCTTGCTGTTTCAAACTGCACCGTATTTTGATTAATGAGCCTCTCATACCTTGTTTCATGGTGAGCCTCTGCAATTCAGACCAACACTGCCTGATTTACCCCAATTTATGTTTTGTAGTGGGCGGCAGAGATTCTTATTAACAAGCAGCATAGTTAATGGTGCAACTGGCAGTGCAGCGCTGTTATCATTTGTGGGGAGGAGGGTGAGAAGAACTAGAACCTGATAACATAGGGCACATGGGGCTTGTGCTTTTAGGTTTCTATGCTTTTCTCCAGTATAACTGATGTAATACCCAGCACCAACAGCTAATCTCTACCAGAGAAAAGAGCCAAAACAGCCCTCAGTTCTCTGAAACTACCCTCATTGCCCCCAAATGGCTCTCACTGCACTCAAATAAACCCTACTGCCTCAAACAAACTGCAGTGCCCCCAAATGACCCCCACTGGTCCAAGATAGCCTAAATGGCCCTTGGTGCACCCAATTAACCCCCACTGTTATCACATGCCCCCCTGTGGCATCAAATACCCCCAACTGCTCTATTAGTCTCAGTGCTTCACTAATTCTAGACTGGTCAACTTTGGCCCATAAGACTCTATTGTGGTGCCATAGCCATGCATAGTCCCAGATTACCAACATTCTGCCCCCAGTACCTCCATAAATCCTAGTTTGCCTCAGTACATGCCCAGTGCTCCATTAAGTTCATATTGTTCATAGTGCTTTCCCTACACAGCCCTCAGTAGAATTTCACAGAACTGATGGTCCCACAAAACTACAGAATGCCCCTCTGTTCTGGTAACTACTTCTCTATAGTTACCTTGCTTTTGGGGACTCTAATATTTACAAAATGCTTTCATAACCTTGCCTTTTTTATATTTTTATTTTTTAAGGAAACTGTCAGAAAATACATAATTTATGGGGGGATATTTAAAAGTGAATTACAGTAGTTGTTTTGACTGAAAAACTATAGGTAGGCATGTGGGCTGCAACTCTCACACTTTTTGTTAAAATTACTCGTGTTCATTGGATCAGAATTGCAGGATAATAGGTTGAAGTGGAGGGACTTATATCTTTTTTTGGCCTTGCTTTACTTTTGAGAGTTTGGGGGAAATTAACCCACATAAGCATATACTGTATGCGTATTGGCTACTGTTCTGTCTAGGAGACATTTCTCATTCTCAGAATGAGAGTCTCCAAGGTCAAAAAAGACACAAGTTCCTCCAGTTCAGCCTATAATCCTGTAATATTGATTGCTACCGTTCTGTTCAGGAGACAATTCTCATTCATATTCATCTTGGTTTTTTTTTCAGGTTCTTATGTTGATTAAGTCAACGGTCCCAGATGTGTTTTGAGATTTTGCAAGTGATTTTGTCCATAAATCTGCATCTACAATAGCCTGGTATGCCTAGAACAGGGGTGGGCAATCTTTGCAGAGGAGGGAGCCATTTCTCTTCCTCCTCCACCTTTGCAAATTGCTCTGGGAGGAGCGTGTACGGCCCCGATCACATGAGCTTTGACGTCTCATCACAAGAGACGTCAAAGGCCATGGGTGGGTGGGAGGACAACTAGCTTGGAGCCGCACAAAGCGGCCAAAGAGCCAAATGCGGTGGGTGGGAGGGCAACTAGCTCGGAGCTGCACAATGCGGCCAAAGATAGCTGAAGGTGTTTTCTTACAGAAAATATTATTTGAAAGTACTTTTGTATGCTCTCTCTACAATGGAGTGTTTATAATTAAACTGCTACAAGTGTTCATGCATAATGGGTATTGTTTTGTTCAGAGGATTGGGTGCTTTCATTCTTTTCGTGATTGTATTCTGCATTCTGCTAATTTTGAATGATGTTGTTAACCTTTATTTATGCTTGTCATAGATATTATGAAAAATCTAAAATACTTCAAGAATAAACTTATAATTACAGAAAATAGATATATATATAAAATAGAATATATTTTTTGAGCGAATATTTGCAATTTATATTATAGTGATTGGAAATTAAATGCATGTAAGATTTATTTTATTCCAAAATATCATAAAGTGCTAATTTCAATTAAAGGTGTGTCATGGTTAGGAATGGATTTCTAGCGATATACTGTATATGTGGTATTTCACCCTAAATAATGAGTAAGCAAAGAAAAAAACTTACAAAGAAACTTGCAGGCTCAAGCCTAATCTCTGTTGACAAAAAGATGTAAAGTTTTTTCTGAAAATCATATTGGTTTCACTGCAAAAATGACAGTTAAACTTAGGAAGTACAAAATTCTTTAAGAAGAATGAATGTAGCCTACCCATAATTCATATGTTGACAGCACAGGGTCTTCCAAGATTTATCTCAAAAACTTCCCTATAGTACCAAACCCTCCAGGGCTTATCTTAAAAACTGGGCTTATCTTAAAAACTGGGCTATAAGACCAAACCCTTCAGGACTCGTCTCAAAGAATGTGATATTGTACCAGACCATACAGGATTTATATTAAAATTTGTGCTATAATACCAAACCCTCCAGGGCTTATCTTAAAATCTGCACTATAGCACCAAAACCCTTCAGGATTTATCTTAAAATCTGCACTATAGTACCAAAACCCTCCAGGATTTATCTTAAAATTTGTGCTATAATACCAAAACCCTCCAGGTCTTATCTTAAAATCTGCACTATAGTACCAAAACCCTCCAGGGCTTATCTTAAAATCTGCACTATAGTACCAAAACCCTCCAAGGCTTATCTTAAAAACTGTGCTATAGGACCAAACATTTCATGGCTTATCTCGCAGACTTCCATATATATCCAAAAATACAAGGCTTATAGGAGACCCTCCAATACTAATCTCACCAATTGCTCTATAGAACCTTTCCCTCCAGTACTTATCTTACAGATTGCCTAATAAAACCAAGCCTTCCAATACTTATATCACAGACTGCCGTGTAGAACCTAACCCTCTAATACTTATTTCACAGACTGCCATATAGAACCTAACCCTCCAATTCCTATCTCACAGATTGCCGTATAGAACCTAACCCTCCAATACTTATCTCACAGACTGCTTTATAGAACCTAACCCTCCAATACTTATCTCACAGACTGCCATATAGAACCTAACCTCCAATACTTATCTTACAGACTGCCATATAGAACCTAACCCTCCAATACTTATCTCACAGACTACCATATAGAACCTAACCCTCCAATACTTATCTTACAGACCGCCTTCTAAAACCAAGCCCTCCAATACTTATCTTACAGACTGCTGTATAGAACCTAATCCTCCAATACTTATCTTACAGACTGCCATATAGAACCTAACCTCCAATACTTATCTTACAGACCGCCTTCTAAAACCAAGCCCTCCAATACTTATCTTAC
>WMED01012123.1:0-13100 GCA_019650415.1 Pipa parva
TTTAACTATGCACCGGCATTTCCATACCCAGGCTAGCAGTAACACAAACTTCAGGGGGCTATGTTCACTTATTAGATGGAGAGGTACACATGCAGTTAAACAGTATTTGATATGTGTGGTGCACTTATCTAATTAATAAAGTAACAGGGCGCCAGTGATTCTTGCTTTTTAAACAGACACACAACATTTATTGAACAAGATTAAAGTAAAGGCAAGGAAAGCAGTATATGTTGCAGCTAATATACTTAGGCTCCCAAACATAACCATTTGAGGTAGACAGCATAAAGATGTACAGTTAACTCCACATGAACAGATAATCAGCATGTCACAGAGTGGGATCCTTTTGGTGGCTCCCTTCACTTGTTGGACCTATCATGGTAGACTTTCCCTTTAAGGCTAATCTCTGGATTTATTAGCTAATCTGACATAAATCCCTTTATAAATGTTCTCCAGGATCCCCACCAGAAGGGTGGAGGTCCTGCTGTTGCAGCAACATGCAGTCAAAGACCCAGTGGCCATTATTCACTTACATCACAAATATGTTTTGCTGTAACATTGCCTGTGAAAAGTAACACCATAACAAAGTGTCATAACATAATAAGTCACAAAAGGGAGCTCCAAGCATATTAAATGGAGTCCCACACACACATAACTTAGTAGACATTGGAGAGTTAGAAATGGGGAAATGGATAACTGACCACCTGGCTACAAATGCAAATCAACCTGTCTGTTTTTGGTACAACAACTAGTTATATTGCTTCTAGTTTATGCAATTTATGTAGTGCTAAAGCTCTGAAATACACTAACACGAAAGCACTATTAGCAAGGCAGTGCAAGGTGTATCATATTTAATAATTTTAAAGTATGAAAACATGGGCAGTTTTTAATAAGCTAGTTATTAAAGCCTCTGCCATCAAAACAGAAGATTCTAGTTTAAACTCTCCAGGACCGGCAAATAACAAAAAGCCAAACCAACACAAAATATACAAAACAACTAAGGAAACAGCAAATAAGTATCTAAAAAGCCCAAACCAAGAACAAAGTATCCAAGCAGTGAAACTATCATTTAATCTATAAAAAAGGCAACAAAGGGGTGCATCTGTGAGACAGTAATTAGCCGGCTTCCGAAGCTTCCTCTGATGCTTCCTTCACAGCACGCTGTCTTCTCAGGTGTGAATTCACCAGCTAAAGACAGTCACAATAGACTGCTACTGTCGCAGTTGCATCTTTATAATGAGAATATTGTCACAGTCACAACTTTTGTATGGAAATATTGTCACAATCGAAACTTTGTCAGTTGTCAACTTTACAATGAGAAATTTGTCGCGGCCCTGGATTTGCTATAGGAATCTGTTGACCAGTTTAATGAAAACTAATAAAATGTTAACACTATTTTTTCTTTGGGAGAAGAAATAGTACTGTATGAAAGAAAAAAATGTGCATATAATTATAAAATTGGACACTTTATGACTCATCAAATGTTTATTTAAATTTGATATGTATAACAGGCAACTCTTTCAGTTCCAAACTTTGTTCTACTTATTAATAACAGTGATACTGTCTGCCATAGTAAAATATGTGCCGTATAATTTAAGAAACCTTCATTTAGAGATGTTAGAAATGAGATTTTCGAATACAGATCTGACGTATTCCTTGCAGAAAATGGAAAGCAGTTTAAATGTCTTCTTTTGCATATGCCTTCACTCTGGTAGTTTTCAAAGAATAGCTCTTGATTGAAAAAGGTAGATTGGTCGAGTAAAATTATATACTAGGAGCCATGGAAACCAAACCAAAAACCTACTCATTTTTTTAGTAATTTTTTTTTTTAAAGAAAAAGAAATAACAAAAATGTTGGTGCCATATTAAAACTAAAGTATACAAAGTGGATTATTATGAACACATGTATGTACTGTATGTGATAGAGATTACCCACACAATAGCGCTTGTGGCTTTATTTGCCCTAAATGCAGAAGCATTCTTAGATCTTTATTTCCCTGAATACAGAGTACCACAGAAAATGTCTTCGTTTTTTACTGGACAACTATTTTGAAAGTCACTTCAATCACATTGTTGCACTTTTAAACCTTTGAAGTAATTTATTTTTATATCAATTTGCGAGAGTTCATCTTGGATTGCACATATGGTCTGCTCGGAAGAAGTTTGGGACTTGGGCTCATTGTTTACTTCATGCTTTCAATCAATAAGATTAGAAAGGAATGTACCGTAGTCATTATATATATATATATATATATATATATTTAAAGCAAAAAAAGAAGCTGACAAGCACTCCTGGGTCTTCAAAATAGTTAAAACATCAAAAAATGTATTAACACATATTAATGCATAAAGTGCAAAATACAGCTCACGTGCAAGACCCCCTTCTCGGGCCTTGATCACAGCCGTTCAAGAGGCAAACAAGAAATAAACCATGACCCCACCAAAAATGGTGTATTTTTATTTTGTATTAAGTTTTCTTTTTATCCAAATAAATGCTAATTCTTCCTAACAAATCAAGTTGCAAAGTTTCTGTAATGTTTTAATATGGCATTACTTAAGAAGATAAGAAATATGAATCTACAACTACTCTATACATACAATATAAGAATAGCATGTTACTGAATAAATTGTTGTTGATTTGGAATAGTAACTTCTTCCCTTCCTTCTTCAAAGTAAAATGAGATTGTTTTAACATATTCATATTAGGGTTGGTCCTTTTGCAGGGTGTAGAGCAGTGGTTTCTAATCTAATCTGAAAGTTGCTCCTTTGAATCTTGATAGTTTCCAATGTCACAAACTAATCGTTGCAATTTTTATTGTATATAAACATGCAAAATTATATCCTATGTGCACTCCTGACAACATGATAGAACATATAACGTATAAGGCAAATAATGTATACAAAATATACAGAAAGCCATTTATTGTACTGGGGAAAAGTTACCAGTGCCAGATGCTTTATGGGAGAAAATTCAAACGTTAGCTTTGTTATGTGATAAAAATATAACAATATGGTTTGTTGTTATATCTATCACAATGTGATTAAAGTTATCACTAGGCATTAACTTCTGCATTTGCAAATCAAAGCTTTCGTGTGTGTTTAATAAAAGCACCTGCCCTAAAGTGTCATTATGTGGACTTTTCTTTTTTTTGCCATTACAGAATGTGGGAATGCGGCATTTTCAAGTGTTTTCAGTTGATTAATCATTGCTTTGGTTTCTGCCTGTTTAATTTCATTTCCTTTTTTATTCTCTTCTATTTTGCTCTGATTCTTTTTATCACACTTTGTTTTACCTAATCACATACAATTAGTACGTCTTTCTGCTCATTTTGCTAAATGTTTTCCATTTTTGTTCTGTCTTCTCTTGCAAAATGTAGAAAAATCAGGTAATAAAAATGTTGCAGTGAAATGCGATTTTCTTTTTTGTTTTTATGAGAAAACTAAAGTTTAAACTAGTTGAACCCACTGGCAAAAATAACAGACAACGTTTGCAGGTAAAGGCTACATTTTTGCATGCTTACTCTGCTACGCTACTGTGTGCAACCCTAGACAACAAGCAATTGATGCCATTAACTACCTAATGCCCTACTAATGAGAACTGATGATAAGTACCTTTCCTCTCCCAGTGGCATGTCAAAATTTTACTTGTACCAATTCTTCTTTGGCACCAATTTCTGGAAAAGAAAGGTAGGGATACTGCGCAATTCACCTGGGTATTCTAACTCCAAAAATTGGTACTCAATCCTCACCTTTTATCCAATATCATGGTAAATAAAGGTTCACGTCCATATGTCAGAGAAGAGATAGTCACACTCTGGAGAATCATTGTTGGGATACTGATGGATCACGTTTGTTAATCTAAGGCAACCTTCCAGCTTAAAGTATTTAGGACAAGGATACTGGTGCCCTCCTGCTTCCACAGTACCTTTTCTGGCCTCCTGCTCCCACAGTCCCTTTGCCACCCTCCTGCTCCCACAGTCTCTTTGTTGCCCTCCTGCTCCCACAGTCTCTTTGCCACCTTCCTGCACTATGTACCTACTACCGTGTTCCTTCTTGCTATAATATTATTTTTAAGAGTTGTATAAGGGTGGTAAAAAGTTATTATTGCTAGTGTTTTTGTTTCATTTTAAAGCAAATATCATTTTATCCCTTACTTAATTCTCGTGATTGTTACTATAGACGATTTGGTAAGATTTAGGCAGTAAAATTTTATTATGTTAGTAGCGTAGTAGTATTTATTGAGTAATTAAGTAGGACCCTGTTCCACTGGATACCTAAAATGTTTTTTCTGAATACTGCTACACAATGCATTAACCTTTGCACAAAATTCACACAGAATAAAGGACAATAGCAGTCTGACCATAGCCAGTAGTGTAACTACTTGTGTTTTAATGAACCAGTATGATAACATAGTTCTGGCTGTTAGCCTTTTCTCATTTGAGAAAGCATATCACATGGATGAACCCTTTTACCTCTGCAGTAAGTTTGAGGCTATGTACAAAAAAGTGATCAAAGATCTAGGGTACTGGAATGCCAAGGGGTATGATACAAATGTTCGTATACTGTATCTATTTTCTCTTTTGTAATCTTCCCTTGATCCATAGTAATGAGGTATTGTTCCAACTGCTGCCACTTCATATCCATCACTAAAATAAAAAATAGGAATGTTCTTTCTCTTGGCTAGTCCCAATGCTACAGAAGTTTGGAAGGTTCTGCTCTAGCTCATATGGCTCCAGATTTGATCTGATAGATATATTCCTAATTAAGCAGTTCTCTATGAGGTCACACATGCTGTAAGTACTAACACAAAAGTAGCAGAAATGATATTAAACGTACTTATACACATAAACTTGCATAATAATAGAAGTGCATTCAATAACATTTTTTCTTACAAACCCAACTAGTCTAAGCCAAAAGCTGGCAACAAAATACATAGCTGCATTCAGGCACATAAACAATTTTTTTTTTTTACATTTTACCATTAAAAATTGTGCTGATGATAGAACGTTCAAATTAATTTAGATTTCAGGCTATTTTGGTCATGTGTACAGTTTTGGAACAACTCCTTATATGAACTGCCTAGGAGGTAAAATTTGCAAAATATTCTGGAACATTAATTTGGCCAGTGGTTTAAATGTGTTTCAGCACAGATGCACATAATAATGTTCAAACAGTGAGTGTACTTGTTAGTTGGTAATTCTGAGACAGACAGCTCAGCTTGAGGCAAAGCTATAAAATAGTACTTTTGTCAAATGCAAAGCATTAAAAGGCTTTCCAAACACCAGTCATTTCAGTCAAAATCATGACTAAAAAACATTATATTAAATGACATTATAGAAGTGTATTAACGTGATTCACAGTCCTAAAAAACAATGCCTTCAAAGGGGTTTAACTTTTCATTACCAATCATATTTCTTTTGGTTAACAATACAAATCACATATACAGTATGTTATTTGAAATTACTTTATTATTATATTGGGCCACCTATGTGAATTCTAGACCACTTTTCACATAAGCATGGAAACCTGCTTCTCCTCTGATCACTAACAAAATTAAAGGCATTCACATTATTTTTAAGAAGTAGGTCCCACTAGTGATGTTTGCCGTACAGGGTAGCTGAGCTGACTTTGTCATTTAACATTTTGTGATAGGATTAATTGTACAATATTCTAATATTCTAGTATTTGGTTTGCAGAATTTGACAAAATCGTCCATGCTACATTTGTATCTTATACTTAAAGGAGAATTCTATTCAGAAAAAAAAATTAGCTGATGGTTTTAGCTGCAGTACACTAACTGTACAGCTGATCGATCAGCTTTCATCTCATGATCCACAGTGCAGGATCATTTGATGAAAACTGCTGGCTGCACCTCATCCTCCCCCTATATGCGACATGTAACATCAGATAGTACCCACTCCCCTGGCTTAGTTTGCTGAGCTGGCCATAAATAACATGCACAGAATGGAAAAAACTTTTCCAAAAGTTGTCATTTTATATTTCAACTCACATGAAGTTGCTGGTAAAGGTAAAAAAAAACCCCTTCACTCATCTTTTTAGTGAATGTGTTAAAATTGATTTTTAAAGAACTATATTAGGCATTGAGTTGACATTTGAAGCCTTCTAATTTAGTTTGGTTATCAGCAATAGTAATATAGCAAATTTCTGCATTCTAAATGCTTCAGATTCAGGTCTAAAACTGCAATCGTGTCTGTGTCTGCTCCATTTGTTTTTCTTCCAGTTTATTGTCTCTGATATGCTATGTTTCATATGACATATCACAATGTAGCTACTGCCCCTCTGACTGAAATAGCATTTTTGCTAGAGTAATCAATTTCTTTCAACTCACCTAACCTTTCTCGCCTCTGGGTCTGTCACATGTCCTACTTCTCTGTAAGCTAAATGTCTGTGCTCTTCAAGTGTACACCCAAAAACATAATTTCTTTTAATTCATTTTTAAGTAATCCCTTGTGAAAAATCTCATTTTAACATACCATTTTATATTTTAGTGTATCATCATTGAAAAGTAATGCATTATCTGTAATGTCACAGAGAAATAATGGCAGCTCTGCATGACATAGCATCTTTGCTAAAGAGACCCAAAAGTCCAAAATAAATAAATAAAATCTCCCCTGCTCCTTAGCTATCCTACATATATTTGATTAGTAGATTGCTCATGATTTTACTGCATATTTCCAGTAACACATTTTAAAAAATGAGCCAGGCCAAAAGTGAATTATTTGTTGCTTCACATGACATGGCCTAGCCTGCAACTATTTCAGTTTCTTTGATTTCAGCCCTCAATGTGTTCTTTAAATCTTTGAATGAAGTCTCCTTCCTTTACAAGAAGCAACCACCCTAAATTTCTCTCCCTTCCACTCACTCCACATCCATAAACAGTATAGAACCCCCTAAAAAACAACATATATCAAGAAGTAGCTGCTGCACATTATATGCACTGGAAAACATCAAAATCCAGGCTATTCACTAAATTCCAGCATTTAACACAGCTATGTTTCCAATTTACTGTTCTAAAAATATGCAGTTTACAATGAACAACTAAAATGTTGATGAGCTGCTCTAATGCTCCCTCATGTAGTGGTGGAGGTAATATCATGGAATGTTAACTTCTTGACCTTTTGTCAATCAAAAAATGTAACAACATCTTCCCGAGTTCCCCTTCCTGTTGATGGCCCTTTTCCTCTTTGCTTCTAGATCCAACAACAAACATTTTATCATTAAACAGGAACAAGTGTGAAAAATCTGGGTAAGTGAGAGTAAAAATGAGTGAGAAAGTTATAAAAAGTAATAAAAATATTAAAGTAATGTAAAACATGAGAATGAGTAAGATCAGAGCTGCTAAAAAGGAGGTACAAGTAGGCTAAGCAAATCAGAAGGGTTCTGCAGGCAGTCATACTGTACATAGTCTACTGAAGAATGACCAGTGGACTTTATGGCATATTATCCTAGGCCAGTGGGTGGCAAAGTGCGGCTCGCGGGCCACTTGTGGCTCTTTAGCTACCTTGCTGTGTCTCGGAGAACACCTCCAAAGCCCCACCCATGACCGCCGATGGCTCTTCTGATTGGCCATCGGCAGGTCATGTGATTGGGAGAGTGCGCTCCTCCAGTGGCTCACAAAATAGTTGTCGCTGCTAGAGGAGGGAGCGAAGTGGCTCCATCCTGAAAGAAGTTTGCCGACCCCTGTCCTATGCTACGAAATAATTAAAAACCTTACTAGGCAGCTTATTTGCAAATAATAACAAATATTGAATCAAAGATTATTATTTTATATGATTAGATTAGAAATATCTAGATTAAATAATGATATAAACTCACGCATACAGTAACTCTCTCATATACTTCATACTATAACTATTGATGTTGGAGGTGGGTAACCCAAATTGTTCTAGTAAATATTTATTTTATAAATATCATATTTGTTTTATCTTTTTCTAATTGTATAATTTACTATTTCATTTTTAAAAGCATGAGGGTGTGAGTTGTTTAGAGCTCTTGTGGCTGTAGAGACAAGGTTAGTAATAAATGGGAAAGAGGTACAGAATTGTTATGCAAGCACAACATCAAAGTCTGTAGATAGCTAAAGAGCATACAACTTAAGGCCTAAGAATGAAAACTGTGTAAAACTAACCAATAAGTGCAAGATAGAAAAAGTACAAAAGGAAAACAGGAGACACGTTATAAACCATGACAATACAGTTTTAGCTTGGACCCATATAATATAGACATACAATAGATATAAACATGAGGCATGTGCAAGAAAATTGACTTTTGTGTTTTCTAGGGGGAGCTGTACTATTTTAGGTTTATGTTACATATATTACAGTAAACCGTTTCCTGCAGTATGATGAAATTATAGATTGTTATATTAAAACGTATTTTTGTTTTATTGAGTAGAAATTAGTAAGCACAGAATGATTAGTAGATGTAAATAATTATCTGACTTTCTTTTTTTTGCAGTTGTAAAAATAAGTTCCAAAATATCTTACATGCAAGAGAAATAAAAAGCATTTCTAGAATGCTTCACTGGACTGTTTTATAGATACTATAATGCAAGAATTGTCATTAATGAATCTAGCGTTCATTGCAAGCATATGGTACACATTTGCAGATGGCTGTGCACCTGCTACTGGCTGACGTTAAAAATGAATATAATCTGACACTGGCATGGTGAAGGTCTACGGGAAAAAAATGTACAGTACAATGGATTCTTTTAGCACATTCTACCAAGCTAGAAAAGGAAGAAAGTAACAAGTGAATGAGATAGTAGCTGAGCAGTTACAGAGCTTGTTAGTAACGTTTTGCTTCTGGCATGCTGCAGGCACATTTAAGACAGTTAAGGTCACATCAACTTACGAAAAAGAAATACTTTGTTCTTTTTTCAATTAAATATCAGAAAGGTTTGGTTATTATGGGCTAACTTGACTTCTTGCAAAACTTCCTAAAGCTTTTGATCTTTTCCCTGTTGTCATCTGCTGTCAAAGTACAGTAGAAAATGGGACTAACCTGAATCATAAAATTATGTCTCCAGACCAAACTTCTATTTCCAGTTCTTTTTCTCTCTCTAGTAAAAAAAAGTGTGCGTATGCTAACTAAATTGTTCTTATTAAGTAGAACTCTCTGAGCTGCTTTAAAGCCTTTAGTAAGTTTAAGGGCTTGATCCTATATGAAAAAATGAAATCAATTGTTTAAAAACTTCTGGATTAGAGTGAATATCAGTGCAAGGAATTATAATTGGCTCCTGGTAATATAACCTTAAAATTGCTTAAAAAATTGCAACTAATTATGCAAGAAAAATAAATAAATATATATATATATATACAGTATATACAGCACTAAAACCTTTCCAATTTAAGAAGTAACACATAGCAACTTGTCTCAACCTTGCTGCCCAAGTATAGCCACTTATCCCATGAAAAAACAACTTGCTCCACACTCCAAGGATTTGCATATGTTAAAACTTTAATTTATTCAGATATGCATTAAAATTATTTAGATCAATGTTTCAGCTTGTAGATTTTTGCCTTCAAGATGTGTACGTTTTACTAATTTTACAAACTGTTAAATATATTTATATATTGTACACACATTAATATACTTAAGAGTCTGTAAAATTAGTAGTCAGTATTGATTTATGAAGGGTAGATCTTTATAAAACAATTTATTTTAACTAAAGTAATTTAGGAAAGGATTGCATGCAAGAAATAGGCATCAATGGCAGTAAAATCTAACAATTAATGAAAGACAATAAACAGCATTTACAATTGAACCATTTCACATGAAACCACCAGTTAACTGACCATATGGGGTAAAATTTAAACCGTCTATAACCTGACCTATGAACCTACCCCCTGCACATCCCTGTTTGCTAATGCTTATCTTTTGACAATGACACAGTGCACTCTGCACTCTGGACAAATCATCTTCAGTAGAATTTATTCTGATTGCCATATTTGGAATCAGGAAGGAATTTTTGTTCCCAATATGAGGATAATTGGCTCCTGCTTCATGGGTTTTTTGCTTTCCCCTGGATCAACATTGACGGAAAATAGGCTGAACTGGATGGACTTGAATTTTTTCTGCCTTATAAACTATGTTACTATATTACGGCACTACCGGATGGGGTTAACTCCTTGTTCTCCTGCTGAGCTCTGTCCTTGTTAAAGGATTGCCAAGCACTTCACTAAATGGTGCTACTATTTAAGCAAGTGAACACGGAGTGAAACACTTGTTGATCAGGTGTATAAGGCCATAAATCTTTGAGCTTCATGTATTTATTGGCATCTGAGGTATGAAATGTTAATAAATGTTGTATTAGAAAAAATGGTATAGTAATAAAAACTTGTGGGTAAAGGTATGTTGCTTTACCTACTATTGTAAATACTAAATAGAGAAGAGACAAGGCTATGGAATATACAGGGGTTTCCCAAGAGGGGTTTAGAGTATCCCAGTAGGCATTGCAAAATTAGTCAGAAGCAAGATGACCTAGGAGGATATGTCCAAGATGTCCAAGATGGTGTCACAAGTGAGAAGGGGGAACTGGTGGGGAGGAGGTCAACTACAGTTATACCCTAGTAACAGTGTTTTCTGCTGAACCAAGTTCCAGAAGAAAGGCAGACACTTAAATTTTGGCTGAAATTTATTAAACTCGGAAAGACCACTCTGGATCAATCAAGATCGATCTTGATTTTTCAAAATTTTCAATGGAAAGTTAGCCATGCTACTAATGTAAAGTATGGCTACCTTTCCATAAAAAAAATTAAAAGAATTGAGATAGAAAAACTCAATCTCAAAATCTCAAAAAATCTCACGAGATTTCTCTCAGTAAACTCAGAAAGACCCAGGGCGGTCTTTCCGAGTTTAATAAATTTTTCCTTAAAAGTAGTCATAGTTAAACAATTGAGTGGGCTAGCCTAAAAGCTGTTAAGCGGGTTTGTGGATCTGCTTTAACATGGAAAGAAATGGAAATGGTTAACACTGAGGTGTGGAGTCTATTGAGGCCCTTGGTTTCATCCTGAAAAACCAAAAGAGTGTATGGCCTTTGCTACTAGGGACTCTCAGGTTATGTCCATCAAAATTACCCCCACTGGTGATATCTGGTAAGACTCACATGGAGGAGATCTGGATCAATTAAACTGCACATTTTGCACTTGGGTAGCATACAAACGTGCTTTGATAATTTTCTCCATGGCTACAGGCCACATATTTTAACAGGAACATTTTACAGAACAATACCTATGTCTCTTTTAATACTTTGCATTTAGGATACTTTCTCACAAATGTTTTGCTCCCTGCATTCTCCACCAGATGTGAAGAACTATTCAGATGGTAGTGCCTGTCCTGAGAACTTTAAAAAGTAGACAAACAACAGCTATCTTTGGTACAGTTATTTAGTATCTTAAGCAAAAAAGCATGTCTATCCAAATCAAGAAGTTAGTTACAGTTCTGTACACAGGTTTAACTAACTCTTCAGTGAGATAGACAGAACCCATACATTTCCCCTTCTTTTAAGAGGGTCTCTCAATGATATCTTTCCCAGAGTTCAGTCCCTAGAAACAGTCAATCTCATATCAGGTTGCTTCCAATTTTGTTGTCCCACATCTACAAAATACCATAGCCTGTACTTAAAAACAGATTAATAAATCCTAATGTAGAGAGCCCATTAGAATAAGAAAATTATAATGTGAATGTTAGGCAATAAATCAGTATTTTAATTAACAATATATCTTAACTCCAGCTTTTACTGACATTATAGTGAGAAAAGTAAATCTTGACTATGACCTAGCCTAGAACTTGACCCTTACAGTAAACTAACATAATATAAAGGAATACCAAATTGACTATCTTAGAAAGTATGCATTTTCACATAGAATAGTTTCAAGACAAAAACAAGAATACAGTCAAAGTCATATAGTAGCCAAAGTTGGAAACAACTCCACAATTTAAGAGGTCAGAATCATTTTTAAACAGATCTTTAAGACAAGGTTTAGTGCGTGTCATAGTTATTCCAGACATGGTATACAGTCTCAGTTATTATTCCTATATACAATAAAGAGTCCCAGCCATCCTTACCCTCAATCATTCTTAATCCTATATTAAGTTCAGTATGTTAATTAAACATATGCTCAGATACAGTCTCAATTCCATGTATTTATAGTTATGATGTATATAATTTATGTCAATCCCTAGATATTGTTCAATCTTCTCACACTTTTTATACCTTCAACTACTGTCTATGACATCACCAAATGGGAGGAACAATGTTTGATGAAAGCAGGCAGCAGATGTGGATTCATTAAGGATCTTTTATAATACTAAAATGAAATACGGATTTTATTTCAAAGCCTTGTGTTCTGAAATACCTTGAACATCTATGCTTGTCTTTTGGCATAGTAATGGCACTTCTTCAAGAAAGTGTGTTCAATCTTCCCAGTTTTAAAAATATTTTAAGGTGAATATACAATTTCAAATTGGCACGTTTGGTACACTGAATGGTGGAATTATTCTGATTTCAACACTGAAAAGTTTTTGAATCACATGATTTATTGACTTTTATTTAAAGACTATCTTATATTGGGGGTAGTTTACCCTGTTCTATTACACCAGCTTCATTTGGTAATGCACTTAGTGCATTTTTTCTGCGCTTTCTTTTACAGATTTCTATTTATTTAAAAATATTTTAGTTGAAATTCAACTTTGTCATAAGAACTAGGAGAGTGCTAAAAAGCAGTGAACATTGGAACATGCACACCATTATCCTAAACTGAGTAAATATTCCACAGTTATACACTCCTTAAAGTGGACCTGTCAGGTCCACTTAACAGACTTTTTTTTAGGAAGCAGGGAGTTGTCTTAGCTGAATGATAAAAGTATTCAGCTAAGACTGTAGTGAAAGAAGCAAACTCTCTGCCTCTTTTCTGCACCGATGACTTGAATCAAAAGTTGAGTGGAGCTAAATGATGATTGCCATTATAGCATCTCCAATAATATCCCTGCTAGATCGGGATTTAAGGTATCTGATTAGAGGAACTTTTATGTCAGTCATCCTTTTAGCGTTGCCCAACCCGACTACAGATACAAATCGG
>WMED01012125.1:0-14944 GCA_019650415.1 Pipa parva
GTATAAGACGACCCCCCAACTTTTCAAATGAGTTTCGGGGGTGAAAAAGTCATCTTATATTTACACACCACTTTGCCACCAAGTGGCAGGGTTTCTGTTACTATTCTGGAGACATTTCACTCAAAAGGCTTAAAAAGTTGAGGGGACCAAGTGGAACCATGAGCCAACTGTTGTAATTCATGCAAGTATTCTCCGGTGACCAGAGCACAACAACATTGTGACACTGTCCTTTCTAAGGATAAGTTAAGCCTATTGCCAGTATGTTTATTAATGTACAAAAATATAATAGTCTTGTGGCATAGTCTTCCTAAAAAGATTCATGTAAAGATGACAATACGCCTATTCATGATGAATTTGCTGCAATATGCCACTGCTACTATTCCCCTGACAATGTTCTGAAATGACTATCCAACAATTCATGACAATTTTCTCCATCGCAGCGACAATACTGTAAATAATGAATTTACACTACACTATGGACAAATTCCTGCAAATTGTGGCAACTTCCTTTCGGGATGCAAATTCACTGTTTGATAAATATACCCCTGAGATTACAACAGTAGGAAGCGGAAAGGTGAAGGGTAACTAAAGGGCATATGTTAGACATACCTGCATACCTGATCCAAGAGATGATTGATTAACATTTTGTCCATGTAAAACTGGCATTTTACTACAGTTTATTAAATTCTAAGTAGTGGAGACATGCTCTTTCACTGGGACATTTTTTGTTGAATAAAACTGTATTCAAAGCCTCATGTCTGGAATGTGTGGGAAGATCACATATGTCTGAGTCTAGACTGGCAGGCCTTTGGGTGAAATTTGTGCATCAGGTTGGTAAGGATTGGCATTCTGTCTGGTTAGGAAGGTTCAAGACCAACAACAAACCGATTTAAAGTCTTGTTTCCTGTTACAAAGACTGCACAATAAGAAACTAGTTAAGTTCAGAAACCCTGTAAATGAATTATTTAAAAAAAACAAACCAACAACAAAGCCTTCAAAAGAGTAAGTAACTAGCATAAATTAATTTCAAGTTTTGACCCTAATTGCACTGGGTAAAGAGGAAGGGGTTCCCATTTACCCTTTCTCATTTTATCCCTCCCATTGCAGGAATTGTAAATGATCCATACAGATTAGAGTCTGCAAGGGAAGGTCAGAGAGTTAGTGACCTATATCCGTAGCCTTTGGAAGGTAATTACCAATCACTACTATGGAGGTAATTCAGCAAAGTCTGAACTCACCTCGCGATTCTTCGATTCCCCTCAGCAAAACTGTTACGCATTCGCTTCTCTCCTACACGTGGACATCACCGAACGCTTTAAAGGTACTGGAGTTGAATCCTCGAGATTCGCCTCACCTCGCGACCACTCGAGTCACCTTGCCGAGACTGGAATACCTTTAAAGCGTTCGGTGATGTCCGCGTGTAGGAGAGAAGCGAGCGTGTAACAGTTTTGCCGAGGTGAATTGAAGGATCGCGAGGTGAGTTAGGACTTTGCTGAATTACCCCCTTAAGGGGTACTGTATTACAAATACTGTACTGTATTTACAAATACTGTAAATTCATTATTTACAGTATTGTCGCTGCGATGGAGAAAATTGTCATGAATTGTTGGATAGTCATTTCAGAACATGTAAGAAAAAAATGCTGCTGATGTGCCAATATACGTATATGTGCATCATTCAAAAGGGGTAAAAAGAAGTATTGAAGCACAGCATTACATGTTTACAACAATTATTATTAGGCTGTAAATATGTTAACATGTTCTCCACTTCTTAAAGAATACAGAATCAGACCATGTTGTTCACCGGATTAATTGGGTTTTGGTTTTAATAAAAGGAACATATGCATATGTTTGTTTCCTTGAAAAAGCTTTGGGCCAGAAAAGAAGGTTCTTACATTGTGAACTGACCGTCTGGATATACAGGAAAAGGACGCAAACCAACGCTGTGGGGAGATCCCCCATATCTGCTGAGTTGTGTTCTATACAACAGTGTTCAGATGTTTTCTCTCCAAATCCTGAAAAAACACAAGTTGACTTTGGAGACAAATCACTGCATAATCAACAAGAAACCAGGCTGCTGACTGTGATGTCTAGATCAGTGGTTCTCATCTATAAAATATTATACACCTGTGGTTATACACATTTTACATTGGTAAAACACATTTAGCAGACACACAACTCCCACCCATTATTACAAGAGCTTTCAAGCAGTTGTCATAGTTGAGTTACACTACTACAAACGTTTGTAGTTACATGGCATGTATTTAACTGCTAAGAAAACATGTTTTTTTTTTAAATTTCTTTAATTATCCTTAAAGGGGAACTATAGTCAAAATACATCTTTACATATGCAGTACTACACCAATTCATACAATTCTAATGATTGTTTCGGGATATAGCCACTTGTTTTTTTGTATTCCTAATATGCTGTCAAGCATCTTCATGATAACCCTTTATGCATGCATTGGGGTTAAATAATAATTGATGGGACTATTCATAAACTTGCACTAATGTTGTAACTCAGAGCAACCACTCAGTGATTAGCTTTACTGCAGCTGAAGTAATTTATCACCGTGACTGTTTGATTGCTTTAGGTTACAGCACTATTTGTTTCAAGTTCGAGGGCCTGATTGCCTAAAAAGTGAATTCACTTGTCAAATACACTTCACTACAGTTCGAGCCACATCTCCAAAATACTTGCAAATTCACTTTGCATTATCAAATAAGCAGCAAATAGTCTTGTTGAAAAAGCAGACAACAGTGGTCAATGTCGGATGCATTGTTTGGCATAGTCAGTCGGATAGAAGTAGAATGTGGAGAACCGGCCATCAACCCCCCAATTCGCCACTTTGGTGTGAAAAATGAAAGGGGTGAATATGGAGCAGTACACCTAGTTGCATTCGCTCCTTTGACACACTCCGCCGCTTACACAATAGTAGAAGTACCTGTGCACTCACATGCAAAGTGCTCCGTAAGATCAAAATCAACTATCATAGTTGCCTGAACTGGTCGTGTATTCATCACATCACAGAGTCTGATCACTAAGCGAACATGGGGATGTTGTGAATAGATGTGAATTCAGAGCTTTACGTGACTATTTGGCCTTTAGTCAATAATGCCCCAAGCCTTGAAAGTAATTGTTATTTGGCAAGAGATTTGGTATATTTCTTCAACCGATTGCATGCCAAAAGTTGCCTTTCCATAGTCAAACCAAACTGGGCATGAGGAACTACTAATAATAAAAAGAGTGAACAATTTAATCCATTCATTCAGCCTTCCTCTTTTACATAACCACAATAGATTATTAGTATCAAGATATTTTTCTCAGTGAGGCTCAACATCCAAGCCACATGCAGCCCCAGGTATCTGTCGCTCTCTTGACTCCCTAAACCTATTAAATTCCAAGCCAATGTATTATGGGTCTCTACACCTTGTTGCAGTTAGGCTACTCATTGACTAGCCCCATCAGACCATTCTTAAGTGTCCCATTAACACAGCTTTCCTACTTCCACAAATTTGTTGTTTCTTTGTCAGAGAAATACTTCATTAGCCACTCAAAGTTCAGTACAGCCAGCTTCAATGCTCAGCCAATTACCTTTACCTTCCTGCTCTGCCTAGAGTGGAACAGGTACGGGCTTTCCATCACAGACCGCTAGGGGGGTACAGACACAGGCATCTCTTTTCAAACCTAAGTAACAAATTACTGGTACGTTGCAGGCTGTACCTACAGAGCAAAGATTCTAAGAACAATTTTCAACCAATATGGAGAGAGTTAACTCAATGAGAAGAGAACCATGACCCTCTACAGCAACAATTAATATCAGACAGCTGCAGATTATATTTGGAATAAACACACATGTAAATGCAGGTTTTTCTTTGTTTTGTTGGCTAAGTGAGTTTCCACCTCTTTTATATTCTACTAACTATGAGATGCCTTTACTGATCTCCCTTGTAAGGTACTGTAACATCTATATAATAATGTGTATATGGGAGTTAGGATTTCTAAATGTTTAGAAACAATCAGACAACTCTATTCTCTTTAACTACAACTAAAGCAAGATAGTTATCTACTGCAGAAGTCTGAAGCTCTAAAAGTATTATCAGGCTGTGGTTATTCATATTACTTACATGTAATAGTTGAAAGAAATGAGAAACTGGTGCATCAGCGCATACCTGTTCTGAGCTATGGAACTGCTCTTCCACTAGTTACTAACAACATACTGTTATCTGATGCTCAGGATTTAAAACCTTTATTACTCTGATCAAACAGTTTCCTGGGAGCTCACCAGGTAAACAGAGAGACATACACTGAGCTGTTGTATAGAATATTCAGCGTGCTATGTGTCTAATGTCATTGAAGATTAAGAATCTGCATGTGACTATGGTACTGGGAAGTGCTGTATTTATGTTTTTAAATGATGTGAAAGCCTGAGGAAAGGTTTTATGTTAATTGTTCCTCTTTACTTTTAGGAACCTGAAAGCAATAATGGGGAACCATTGTGACTGTTATTAGGAAATAAAATATTTATCAACATTAAAAACTGAACAATAAGCAAAGCCTTCTTTACAGGGAGAGTCATAGACACGTGGAATAGTCTTCCAGCAGAGGCGATAGGGGCAGAATTTGAACATGCATGGAATACAATGACTTTTTAAAAATCTAAAAGCAGTCAATCCATGGGGCAGAGTAAATAAATCAGTTGTTTTGTTTGCCATTATATTCTGGGAAAATGCACAACAACAACAAAAAAAAAATTGAAAATGAATTTAGCTAAAAAATGATTTGTTCCACAAGACCTGGTAAAATCATTTCCTATTGGGCAATTAAAGCAGTGAATAACAAAGCAGCGAAACAAATGGCAAAATAAGCAAGAATGGTAAAAGGAATACAATTTAGAAACCTGACTTTTTCTAGTTAATTTCTGATCACTTTTGCAATGGAATAAAAAAGGAGAGGAAAGACGTGAAAAGAGATAAATGCTTTACATTCTTTTATACATATGCCCTGTAGGGAAGGTTTTCTACTACATTATGATACAAATAACTGGGATATTACTCTAGAATCTCTTTAGTTCTGTTAGCTGATTCCAGTATACAGGAGAGCCCCCAATCTGATCCTTCAAATCTTGATTTAGGTGGGGTCTGATTGAAGGAGTCATAATATAAGGATTCCTATATCACACTGCTATCGTAAATGGATTGGGATGTGGCGGGGGGAGGGTTGGACACCCTTGTAAACTGTATATTTGAGTCAAATGCTTCTAACATAAGGCTTGGATTGTATAATGCTTTCCTTTGGCTAAATGTCAATTCCAACAGACAGGTCCAATAAGAAGCAAGATAAGTAAAAACAAAAACTGTAGGGAAAAAAAAAAACATTGTTAGTTAGAACTAGTAATTTAACAACCACAAAAGCATGGGGTATTTTACAGTTACTTCCAATTCCTCTTTTAGTTTCAGATTTCCACATGCATTATGGCCCACAAAATCTTCCTAACAAAAATTCTTTAACTTCCCCTTTGTAATTATGCACACTGGCCATAGGATAAAGCCAATCAAAGCATTTAATACCAGTGTTATCCACAGTTACGTTACCTCTTCCTATAAGATGATGGAGTTTAGAATGTGAGTTCATTATCCCTGCACTGACAGTACAAGCGCTTTAATCTAGTCCATCTCACTTTACAGCATTATCAAAGCAAAATAAAGGAATCACTAGTCCAGAATGTGAAATGTACATTCCTTGGTAACATATAAGAATCATTCTGTGTTTAAAGTGTTGGGTTATTTTATTTGTATGAATAAAAACATTCTGAATTGGTAGAATTAATCAATAACAGTTTAACAGTGTTGAACTTCTTTTGGAAAATATTATTTGTAAAGACCCTTTATGTCTGTGGCTTTACAGCTACCAAGTATACTAACAATTATCTCCTCTAGATATACAGATATATTAGGGTCCTGCCTGGTTGAAGGGAATACACATAACCCATCTAATGCAGCTATAGCAAATCTATTGAAATGCAGCAGGAGTCAGATGGTTGCAGAGTGGAAAATGTATCAGGTAGAGGGTGCAGGAATTCATTTGTATTTCTCATGGTGTAGCAGCCTGACAATATGTAACTCTGTGAATAGAATGCCCAGCTGGACATTAGCTACCTAACTCCAAGTCAAGAAAGCACAAAGGACTTTTGTGTATCAGTGTAAAAAAATGTTATGTTGCCTGGCAACAATAATAATATAGAGAGGATCAGAAGCCCACCGAATCCTTCTCTTGTCATTTTGCAGTTGCTGAAATCTAAAATAAATAATGTATAATAAACTCCATTATAAATCTAAGCCAGTAGCAAATTTCAGTCAACCAGAGGTTGGCAGAAAATGGTATAGCGCCCAAGTGATTCAAATTATAATAGACAAAATATTTTATAAATAAAAAGTCCAAATAGTTCCAATTTTTTGAAATGATGAACCTGGATGTATCAATCCAAATGTCTTTTCCAGGAAGGGTCCTGCGCACAGTCCACCGCCTATGTCCCTTTTAGTGAAAAAACAAGTCTCTGTTTCATCCAAGATGGAAGAAAGTGGGTGTGCAGGAAGTCCTTGATGAATTAGCACTGTGAGTTGTACTAATCGTCCTCCAGCAAATCACTCAACCTCCAATGTGGATGGCAGTTTTCAAATGAAAAAAGGAACACCAAAAAATGGTCAGATATAAAAAAGTACAATCTTTAATGAAAATAATATCTCTACTCACACATAGGTATACTGTAGTAAGCTTCTGAAAAGGTAGTACAAGCTGTCCATGCAGTCATGTAATCGTCTCTGTCTCTCAAATCTAAGCCAGGCCTGTGAAACCCCAACATGACAGTTTTTACCATTTAAAGAACTCAAGTTATTGATTTGTTTATAATGGTTATTACCACTCTGAGAAGCTATCATGGCCAGCAACAAATGTGCCTGCTTTCTATGGTGAATGCTTTAGCTCAAGGGTAGATCCCAGTTGTATGAATTAAAAAATTAAAATAAAGGGAAACTGAAAGGCATTCTCCTTCCATGCCTTCCTGTAAAGCAGCCATATTAATGACATTTCTAGTAAAGACGTGTATGAGAAGAGTCCGGTGCTGTCTGTGTACCTTATTTTCAATGTCCTTGCCATGTATGGACAGCAGGTCCTGTACAGTCTGCCGAAGGCTTGTGGCTTATTGACGGTTCTATTCTTTCAGCAAGTTTATTGGGGAGACTTTGCTGTGAATTGCCACTGTCAGTTGATGGATTATCATGTAAGGGGTTAACAAAAGCATTAGCAGTTGGTCATAGGGACAGCAGTAAATGTGAACAAATCGCCCAGGGACAGCTTAGGAACTGACTAGTTGTTTAGATGTTTTCGGCTATCCCTGCATCATGCATTTACTCAAAGAGTCCACTTGGGTTTACTTACTTATAATCCCCTTTCTCTCATCATCCCTTTCACTAGTATTCGCAACACATACATGGAGCTAACATCATTGTCATATTTGGTGTATACAGTAGACAATTCCCACCATTTATACCAAACAATTATACCACTATTTATATACCACATATATCACACAAGTTTTTTGTTTGTCTTCAGTTGAACTGCTCTCATTTACTACTCTCATTTCTGTAGATACAATGTTCTCTTAATTCACAATGAACTCTTTTTCCCTGGCAGACCGTATTGGGCTACACATTTGAACAATGTAACTTAACAAATCTGTCCTGTATAAATAGTATGTTTGTATTGGACACTTTCAAATTAATGGAGTCAGACAATCCTGTAAATGCAGCTTTCCAGCAAAATATATCCCTGTAAAGAAGGAGCAATGAGGCACTGGCAATAAAATTAATGTAAAACATAAAGATCAGACAGTGATCGGTCAGTATGCAGCTGGCCCCACAGATCCCAGATTGTCCAACAGAGCTCCAGACTTTCTCACAGGTCCTCGTATTGAACCACAGAGCCTCAGATTTCCTCCAGAGATTCAGATTACCCCAGGGAGACTCTGGTTACAGCATCAAGCTCTGATTGCCCCCACACAGCCATAGTGTCCACAGAAATACTAGATTGTTTCTACTGTGCCCTCGCGGCACTACTCTGCCTCCATGGTCCTCAAAGACCCAGTTTTCAGAAAGAAAGCACACATAGGACCAGACAATATTACATAATTAGTTACCCCCACACAAATCTGTCCTTCCCATTTCTTCTGGTCTGTCATATTCTACACTTCTCAGAAATCCACACATTTTAGCTATTGAGAACTGCCCTCAACCAAGACACTTTTTTTCCAAGAAGTCATCTTTAGGTTTCATTACAGCTTTCCTGTGATTGCTGTTTATTTTAAGTGACTTCTCCCTGTTAGAGGGGCTAGTATTATTGCACACATGCACAGACACACTGCTGTGAACATTAAAGCTCTTCTGACTGTGATCTCATCAGTTGAACAAGACAGGTAAGATGACAAGAGCTGACCCTGACCTCTAGAAAATGGTGGAGAAGAAAAGTATGAAGGAAATGCCATAAAACATGGATTGGCAAGGGTATTATGTAAATAAATTCAGAGATTTGTACTTTCCTCCTTTAGTTGTCAGTAGTTGTCACAAACAATTTGCAGAAATGAAGGAAATAGAATAGGGAAGTGCTGCATACAGCAAATTCATAATAGATGGTAGAGAATCACCTAGAGGATCAACAGGCTTTTCTGTCTCTGGCAATGGTAAGTTTTCTGCTCTCACAAGCCCTCGTAAATTATTATAGTAATAAAAATAATAATTTTATCATAATATACCATAAAGCGACGCCTTCTAGAGATATAAGTATATGTTTTATGTTAATATATGTTTCATACTAAACTAAATTTATGAAAAGGTATACAAACCGAACTCTGAAGGCTTGATATATCATAGAGTGCTACAAATGCTTTATTAATGAACTTTTCTGATCTGACATCATACAGAGCTATTATCTTTTGACATCTGACCATTCTAGGACATTGTAAGAACCTCACTCAGTGACTTATGTTATATGCCTCAAAGTACAGTTAGTGCTGGGGACATTTACAGGTGTCCAAAGAAAAATTCTAGGGGCAAATTATTACTAAAACAAAAAAAAAAATCAGTCACACTGCTGCACCCCACTCCCCACCTTACCATTTAATATGCAGAAGACCATGATGAAAATACATTAAGCCAGTTCCACAGACAGTGAACAGTGATTTTGTTATCAGAAAAACAGAGCATAGTATTGTATTGATCAAGAAATTCTGTGCTACAAGAATAGTGACCAACATTAAACCAGTGCTTAATAGACACTTTTTATTCACATAGCACTGTTATGTAAGGCAGCACCGAGGGAACAGTTAACCACTGTGTTCAGCCAATCCCTAACACAGTGGAACAACATATAAGTCACATAACAATGTCACAATAACATTGGCATGCCAAGCCAGATGGACATTTTTGTTTTTCTGTTGTTACTGTTAGTAGACTAGAAAAACCTATTGTGTTTATTGTTTTTGTAATTTTTCAATCCAACTTACAATATATTAATGCCATTTAATTCTTTAACAATCATTAATATGAAAGGCTCCCTGCAATCACCAGGGAAGACATGTTACCAAATAAAGAGTTTGTACTGTGCATACATAAAACTTGATTAGTAAAAGTATCCTTTGTTTTGCGGGAACAAAAGGACACAGTAAAACTACTCATGAACACAGATGGGTAATCACCAGTATTGGGTAATTGCCCAGTTTCATCCTGGGACTCTGGGTTTGCAAATAACTCTGGCCTTGAGGCAAAATGGGTAGCTCTACTCTCCTTGCCTAAAGCTATAACCCCTCATTACAAATCCCACCCTCTTTAACCCAAAAAGCTAATTGGCTGCCAGTTGATTAGCAGAGACCCCGTTAATGATGCCATTCACATCAGTAAGCCCCGCCCCCTTGTTCCCAGGTATGATAATCACCAGATATCCCTGAAAATAACAAGATGTATGAAAATGCCTTCTTTTTAAAGTAGAATCTCCATGAAAGTATCAAGCTAGTCATGTTATATTGCCTAGACAACTCAATACAAACTCAAGTACAAACTGTTTGTTACAGTGGCTTTTGACTGTTTGTATGTGATTGTCAGACATTTGGAGGGTTATTCAGGAAGCTCCGAAGTGAGGCGCGTAGTGTTCGCCTCACTTCGGAACAACTGACATGCGCATGCTGATGTCCTGCACGCGGACATCAGCACGCGCATTAAAGGGATTCCCCTCCCGGCGAGGAGACTCGAGTGCTCTCGCCGGGAGGGGAATCCCTTTAATGCGCGTGCTGATGTCCGCGTGCAGGACATCAGCATGCGCATGTCAGTTGTTCCGAAGTGAGGTGAACACTACGCGCCTCACTTCGGAGCTTCCTGAATAACCCCCTTGGTTTGTTACACAACTCTACCATGCGTGCATCTGTAGTAGATGTTAGTGCTACTGATTGGTGTTCCACTAATGACTGCTCTTGTGGTTTTTGGTGCATTTTCCTTGTAAATAACAGTTTTGTTCTGAGGTTTAAACAGACATTAACCTAATACTGAAAGGGTTATTACATATGTTGTTTATTATTACACCATTAAAATTAGTATGAAGGATTTATGAAACATTAAAATCAAAGTTAGTATTTTTTCTGTGGTATTAATACAGAAGAGTTTACTTGTCTGTTTAGCCAAAGGACAGTATAGTCCTTACCAGCACAAAGTAGCTGGAGGTACAGTCCATATCCTCCCCACCACTACATTATAAAAGTAAATATATATGCCCATTCCCGGGAATCTCTAGGGGCCTCATGCCGAAAAGTTTCCTTCCTCACACAGAGTAGGTGTCTGGAGGTTGGGGTTTATCGACACAATTTCTGTCATTGTGGGGGTGGAGCTATACAGGCTTCAGGAGACCTGGAGAACTTGAGGGTTTCCCTGGAGACCTGGTGTTTACTTAGCAATCCCAGAGACAGAGGGGGTTATTCACTAAGGTGCGAATTCAACTGTCGAATTGGCAAACAGCGGATTCCCATAGCAAATCCATGACAATTTCCCCGTTGTAAAGTTGCGACAATTTTTTAATGTTAAGATTGCGACAATGTTCCCATAATAAAGTTGCAACTGTGACAATATTCTCATAATAAAGACAAGACAATAGCAGCCTATTGTGACTGTCTTTATCTGGCGAATTCGCACAAATACACAACAATTCAGACTTTCATTAATGACTCCCCCACAAGTGTCTGAGACACATTTTATAAGGAAACTTTATTAATCACCCACAGTAAAGGACTTATGGGTCTCTGGGACCCAGTGCAGCATAAGCACTGGTTCCCCTAACCCTCCTACAGCCCCTCTCATGCAAAAAAAGCTACCTTAGCTGGCTCCTGAAAGAAGCTGTGTGGCTGCAGAGGGGTTGCAGTAGTTGCAGTGGAGGGAATGAGCCCCCTGTTGACTTGAAAATAGTTGCAACCACAACTGCTGTCATTACTATAGATACACCCCCGGTAATAGAAACAAGCTGCAATAAAAACAAACGTGAAAGAACGGCAAGGGATGATGGACGCATTCATGCACTATTAGGATGCTAAACAGAAGCAATTCATGTTTCTTTTATTAATTACAAATATTTTTAAATCTAATAATTTAGTTACAATTTCACCCTCATTTCTCTGCAGACAAAAAAGGTGCTTCTACAAGTTGCTTTTGACTTGATTTTGGTGGTGTGCTGGAGCTCAAGCAGGATTCCACATTTCCTTCCCTGTGATGATACTAAAAACACTTCTGTTGTTACATGCTCTCAACGTCACCTTACACACATCCCTCTCATCATTTCAGACAGTGTCAAAGTCCTTGATTTGTCACTTAATGAGATAAAACATATTGCTAACCATTCCTTTTCTGGGGTTCCAAACCTGGCACTGCTAAACATAAGTGACAACTGTCAACCAAGCAACCTAAGACCTGACAAAGAAATCTGCATGGTGATCATTGATCCGGGTGCCTTGGTGAATTTGAAGAACTTATTAAGTCTGGACCTTAGTGGAAACAGTCTGATTACTATTCCACCCCTTCCAGAAAATATTAAAAACCTAAATCTTAATTTAAATAGAATCCATGTGATTTCAGAATGGGATTTCAACAGATTAACCAATCTAAAATCATTACATATTGGATACAATTGCTATTATAGTAACGAATGCCCACCATTCATTCTATCAGATGCAGCTTTTGAAAACATTTGGTCACTAGAAACATTGGTTCTATCGTTTAACAATGTTACTTCATTTCCAAGCAGCCTCCCATCCACTCTAGTTGACCTTGACTTGTCAGAGAACAAGATCTGGAAAATAGAACATGAAGATTTGTGCCCCTTGACCAAATTGGAAAGACTTGATTTACAGTGGAATTGCCAGCGTTGTGATCATGCAGCCCAAGCTTGCTACCCATGCCAAAATAATAGTGCTTTGCAACTGGGTCCAGGGGTATTTGACTGCCTTGAAAATCTTTCCTATTTGAACCTTAGAGGGAACTCTCTGCACACATTACCTGACCTTGTATTTAGCAGATTAAATAAATTGAGGCATTTAGTTCTGTCAGACAATTTTCTTAACTTACAAAAAGAAACATTTTTCAAAGATCTAACAAATGTGCAAGAACTCAATTTAGATTTTAATTTTCATCCCTATTCAATGTATGAAAGATTAGTCCTAAATTCTGCTGTAGCACAAATGAAGTCTTTGCAGACCATTACAATAGTAGGATACTTCTTCAATGTCCTGGATGATGAAGGAATAATGCCGTTGCTTACCTTACCTAACCTTATTAAAATTATTCTGAGGACCAACTTTATACTAAAGGCTAATTTAAGGATTTTTGCCTCACATAAAAATCTAAGTTACATCAGTTTATCAGAAAACCTAATTTCTTTCGGAGAATATCAGCAGACACAGCAAGCTCCACCACACTCTCCCCTATTAGACAGACAGCATAATGAGGTTAGGAAATGGATGGTATCTGATAATTTCAGTGTCTCTAGACAAGTGGGTGCAAGTAATATTGATGCTTCAGATTGCAATCAATATAAACGGTCTGTTGACATATCATTTAATAACATAGGTGGTATACACCCTGATGACTTTGTGGGCATGGAAGATATTGAGTGCCTAAACATGAGCTACAACTACATTAACCAGCGACTGAATGGAACCCAGTTTAGCCACTTAAAGTCTTTACGCCACTTGGATCTTTCATACAACAGGTTTGACATGTACTATTATAAAGCTTTCAGTGAACTCCCAAAACTAAAGATACTTAATTTAGCTCACAATGAATACCAGTTTATGATGAAAGGAGTAAACCACAGGCTCAACTTCCTTGAAAACCTAACTTCTTTGACTGAATTAAACCTCAACAACAACCTTATTGGTCTACGTTTAACAAGGGAGTTAAAGAATCCTTCTTTGGAGAAGTTGCTCTTTCGAAACAATGAGCTGTGGAGCTCATGGCAGTATGGCAAAGATACCTACCTCAACATCTTCACTAATCTTGAGAGTTTAAAAATATTAGATATTAGTTACAATCACATTCCAGTCATTCCTGTTGAAGTCTTGCAAAACTTACCCAACTCACTGCAAAATCTCACTGTTTCCCATAATAGACTATATTCATTTCATTGGGACAAAATAGCTCACCTTAGCAATCTTACTCATTTGGACCTTAGCTATAATGCCCTGACAACTCTACCTTCAACACTTACCACAATTGGAAGCAAGATTATTTTTCTGAACCTCAAGTCCAATGAGATTAGTTCTTTGAACAGAGAATTTTTCAACTCATTCAGTATATTAAAGCAGCTTTTTTTGAGTGAAAACCTTATTAAAATTATAGAAATAAACAGCTTTCCAAAGAATTTCCTTAACAGACTTGAAAGACTAGATGTCAGTGACAATCCTTTTCAGTGCACTTGTGATGCATATTGGTTTATTAAGTTCTTAATAAATACTACAATTACTGTTGAAAATCTGTCCACTAGAATGAAATGTGACTCGCCTGATAGCTTGAGAGGAAGGTCTCTTGTTTCAATAGACCCATTATCATGTCAAGAATTATATGGCCATATGTATTTTGTTTGCTCAAGCATTTTACTAACAGTTTGGATGATTGTGATAACTGTTTGGAAGCTCTTTTTCTGGAACCTATGGTATGCAGGTCGCCTAATTATAGCATCACTTAAGAATTACTCAAAGCTCAGTGGAGATTCAGGAGTTGATTTTGATGCCTTTATTGCCTTCAACATTAAGAACAGTGCTGTGAGAGATTGGGTTTATAATGAGCTGTTGGTTCAGTTAGAGGATCCTGACAAAGGAGCATTTAACTTGTGTCTGGAAGAGAGAGATTGGATAGCTGGGAGGTCAAGAATTGAGAACCTTTATGATTCAATTTATAAGAGCAAAAAGACTATTTTCATTATTACACGTGACTGGTTTAGCTGTGGACTTCTGCGCCATGCCTTTTTCATGTCCAATCAAAGGCTCCTAGATGAAAAGAAAGACGTGGTGGTTCTAATAATATTGGATCACAAGATGAAAATGTCACAGTATTTATTGACAAGGCAAAGGCTGTGTCCGAAAAGCTTTTTGAATTGGCCAAGTAATCCCAAAGCACAGACTCATTTTTGGCACAGTCTACAAATAATTTTAAGGAAGGACAGCCAACGTTGCTGTGAACCTCATTTAAGAAAACATGTAGAAAGATAAATTATGTGACCTTAAGATTAATAACTATGTTAGATAAAGTGGAGTATATTTAATTCTTTGTGGACGATGGTCATCTAAATAAAATGAAAGCCTTTAGCAGAGCCGGCTCTGGCTCTATTGGCGCCCTAGGCGCCATCCTCCAACGGCGCCCCC